>CBVK0102369368.1:0-19834 GCA_900067695.1 Picea abies
CTTATGATTTAAATGCTATTGTTATCATAGAATAATTACACACTGAAAATATCAACAAGACTTAGTGAACTTGATGAGAGGTTGTTGTAAGTAAATATTGTACAAGATGATATATTACAATTGAGGGCTCCTATATATATACTTGGGAGGAGTGCTCTTTCATTAATGGACATGTATTTTCCATTATTGTCTTTTTATTAATTATTAATTATTGATTATTTATATATTTATACATTATATTATAAATATATTATTTATATATTATATTTATGTTGATGATTATTTCCTCACATACACGTCTAATTAATATAGATCACTTCATCCTGGAGAAGGCAATGTGAGAGCACCTCGAGTCTATCCACTCCTCATCGAGAGAAAGACTATGCCTGGGCCATTCACCACTATCAAAGCTCTGTGAGTGAATGAATTATTTCCCTTGGTCAAATCAACATGACCAATCTAGGAGAATGTCTACTCGATGTTGCTAACTGGAGAAACATCAACAAAAGTTACCTTTGAAGACATAAATCCCACATTTTGAAATGTTGTTGGCATCCCTGAAACTCAAAAAAAACCTTGGTTTCTTGTTCCTTATGAAGATTTTAATGAAACTTGATGTATTACCCGCTCCTACGCCAAATTTCTTGGTAAACTACTAACAACGAGAGAGATCCCAAGAAGGGGAACTACCTGCACAGAACGACCTAGTAATCAAACCAACATTTTGGTTGTTGACTATGTTGAAGACTTGATTGAAAATTCATTTCAAGAAGTACCTATCCCCTTGAATCATATGCCTCCTACCCCTCTTGAATCAAAGCATAACTTCGAAGGTGAAAACCCAGAGATTGATTTCTAAAACAACATGGGTGAATGAGAAAATTGAAGAGCAGTGATTCCACCATGGTTGTCTGAAGGTGCCCTAAATTTAGTCGAACCTTTACATGAAATTCCCAGGAAACCTTTAAAACTCCTTCCAACATTCAATCTGAACAAACTCGGCTTAACTGGGGATTATATTAAGAATTTATTTTTAGCTACCCTCCTTCTCAATGTTCAACATGAAGACATGGTTTATAGGTTTTTCCCTTACACATTCACAAGAAGATAATCCACATGGTATTTTAATTTATCACCTAATTCCATAACCAGTTGGGAAGACTTTGAAAAGGATTTTATTGGAAAATTTGGAGAGCAGAAAACTACTGCTTCCTTATACAACGAGTTAGGAGCCATAAAAATGGAGAAAAGGGAAAAAGTGAAGTACTTCAATCAATGCTTCACTACAATCCTCACTAATTTTACTATTGAGAAAACCCCTTTACAATTCGTATCCATTGAATACTACACATCAGCTATAATCCACTCTATAGGCATGTTTGTTAAACAAGTTGGTAAAAATACTTTAGCTCGGAATTTTGAAGAAGTTGAAACTGTATAAAAGGAGTTGTCCTCTTACGACATTCACCCATACTCAAAAGAAATCGAATCAGCTACAAAGAAACCATTGTTGCTAACGAAACCCCCTGAAAAGGAACCAAAAGATATTGATAGTGTGGTTAAGTTAGTTAAGAAGTTTTTGAATGAATTTGTTGATCTCAAGAAGAATGTTGGAGACAGGATCTCAATACCCATACCTTTTCATCCATTATTCAAAAGGAATGGAAACCCTCCCAATACACCTAAAGTAACACAACTCACACTAAACCTAGATACCTTCAGTAGTGACAACTTCTACTCATATCACCAACAAAATCACTTTGAAAAAATGTTCCCGGTCAACTCCATGACCTCAATTATCAACTAGTTGTTAGATCAACAGAGCTTGAATGACGAACAACCCAATGAAGTAGGAAATGAAGATACCACTAAGGAAAATCCTCGAGAATCTACTATGTCTTTATGGGATTAGTGTATTGACTCAGACGATGAACAAATTGAAGAATTTTTTATACAAGATACACCATTTATAAAATCATCCCCTAGAGACTACAATCTACGCAGGAAATTTGTTGTCCCAAGAAATTCTTCTCCTCCAAAGTCCAATACCCCCCTCAAGAAAACCATACCCCTGATCCCACTTTGAAACAAATCACCCCAACTCCAACTAATTCTAGCAATAAATCCAACACCATTGTTCTAGCCAACAACAACAAATCTATTATGTTGAACCCGACTGCAAATAACATTAAGCCAAACAATCCAACAACCAATGTAAAAGAAAACAATTTAAAACCAAACACAACAACAAACAAAAACAAAAATGCGTGATTTAGAGTATAATGTTATTGAATATATAAAGAACACTAAAGCTAATATTTCCATGTATGATATATGCACCTTGCCACAACAACGCGATCTCCTTCTCGACACATTTAATGCCGACGAATCTCATAAAAAATCCACTATTGCAACTGACAACAGTTCTAAAACTGCATAAACAAAGGAGATACATATAGTAGAAATCAAATATGTCATCAATGCAGTAAGTATAGGTGCTTTTTTGAAGTCCCAGAACCCTCCTTTCCTGCTTCCATGTGAAAATGTTAATTTCAATGTACATAATTGTTTAGTGTATTATGGTTCTTCCTCTAACATCATGCCTTGTTTAGTATGCCAAATAATAAATGTTTTCCCACAATTGACTACCACTCAGATCATACAATTATATAGGTCAGATGTAAAAGTAAGAGGAGATCTCAAAGATGTACAAATTGTATTAACCTTTGACCCAAGGGTCCATCAAGTTATTGACATTATTGTTGTTGACATCCCAGAGAGTTATGGTTTGTTGTTGAGTAGGGATTTGTTAGCTAAACTTCAAGGTTATTTTTCTATATATTGGTCCCATATTTGGCTCCCATACAAAGGTAAACCCAATCAAGTTCGTATGGATAGCGAGGCTCACATGAAACACACAATAACCGAATTGGAAGGTAAAAATGATCCTATTGGCTTTGCACTTTTTTTTGTGTGTAATTACTTCTTAGAAACTGACCATGGATATTATGAAGCGCAACTATCTGAAATATAGCCATATTTACAATCATAACTTCTTCCATGGAAACATAACGACGCATGTACTATATTAAAAGACTTGGGTTTTTTTCAAACTAACAAATATATACATACTAACATGTGGTCAATGTTCTTTGATGGATCCATATCTCAAGAAGGAGTCGGGGCAGGATGTGTACTGATTGATCTTGAACAACACAAAACTCTCATATCCTACTGCTTTGAATTTAAATGCACCAACAATACCACTGAAAACGAAGCCTTGGTCCAAGGTTTGAAGAAGGCCATCGACCTTAATGTAAACTACCTTTGAGTATTTGGTGATTTAGAGATAGTTGTCTGACAAGGAAGAAACACCATTCACTACATGTCTCCTCATCTAAAAATTTATCAACATGAGGTATGGAATTTTCTCTATTCCTTTAAGCATTCAATATAATTTCTACACCTCATAATCAAAACATTAACGTAGATATATTAGCAAGCATAGCATCTAGGCTCATACCCCCTATTGATGGTTTTTCTATTGCAACAATTTACAGGACTTCAATACTGGATAATGTCACGAACTAGAGGGTACTCAATAATGATACCCAAATCATCAATTTCCTTACCATCTCAAATGTATTCCAAGAATATGTAATATATGATGAAGCTCATGAACAAGATCTTCAAAATTATTGAGATGCAGCAATCAAAGTGAAAACCAATTGCATCCCAAAGAATGTGCTATCACTTGATAAGATATTCAATTTTCATACTAAGTTCAAAAGGCCCGCAAATCCAAATACCAACAGTTCAACCATGATGCATTTTCTTTTTAACCTAGGGACTCCTAAACAACTGAAGTAAATCAATCTGGGCACCTTTTGTTCAGAGGCATAGAAGCATACTTTCACACAGTTGTTCAATAAGTATCGTGATGTATTTTCCTAGACGTATGAAGACTTGAATACCTTTGACACCCACATCATTCAACATGTGATTCCCATCAAGGAGGGTGTCAAACCATTTTAGCAAAAGTTAAGGAAAACACATCCAACCCTTGAACCACTCATTTAGAAAGAACTGAAGACGATTTTATATGCCTGGATCATCTTCAAAGTCTGTCACTGTACCTAGGTTTCAAATATGGTGTCTTTCAGAGAAAAGTCGGGGGAAATCAAAATATGTATAGATTTCCAGAAAATGAACTGAGGCTCCAACAAAGACAACTATGCAGTTACCCCTATGGAAAAAATCTTGCAACTCGTCTCAATCCCTGAAATTGTTTCTCTATTGGATATTTTTTCAAGTTACAATTAGGTTCTTGTAGCAAAACTAGACCGATTAAAGACTACCTTCAGGATGAAATGGGGAACATATGCACATCGCATAATTCCCTTTGGTCTGATAAACATTGGTGCTACCTTTCAAAGGGATATGGACATCGCTTTCAAAGGTATAATGGGTCAAATTGTGGTGATCTATCTTGATGATGTCACAATGTATTCAAATCAAAGAGCTAATAACCTGAAGCATCTTAAACAAATATTTGAACGGTGTAGGAAGTATGGTATCTCTCTAAATCCAAAAAAAAACAATCTTTGTTGTTTCAAAATGAATTTTATTGGGGAACGTGATTTCTAAAGATGCGATCTCAATGGATCCAGAAAGAATGAAAGATATCATGCAAATCCCACCACTGCATAGCAAAAAATACATGCAATCCTAGAAAGATCAATTTTGTAAGAATATTTGTTCCAAATTTTGTCGAAATTGTGAAGCCACTTCAACAGATGATAAAGAAGGATATTCAGATCAAGTGGAAATCCATTGAAAAGGATTCCTTTGAGAACATCAATGCCTCTATATTAGTTGCACCATCTCTATAGATTCCATATTTCACCAAAGAATGTTTGGTGTACACCTTTGCATCTGATCATTCCCTTGCAGCGATACTCATAGAAAGATGACCAAGGGAATGAGTGCCCCATTGTGTTCATGAGAACTAGGTTAAAAGGTGTTAAACTGAATTACTCACTAGTGGAAAATTAGGCCTTTATCGTTCACAAAACCATCAAACAATTTGGACCATATATTCTAAAGAATCACACCAGAGTGATCATACATCATCCGATGGTCAGATCTCTCTTTGTACAGAGAGATATTTGGGTGAGAGGAGAGGTAATTGTATGACTTCATTACAAGAGTATGACCTTGATTTCAACCTAACAAATATCGTCAAAGGTAAAGGTATTTTTAAGATAGCAATTGGGATTATAGATGCTGAAAATCAAGAAGAAGATAGATGGAAAGAGGAGCCAACCCTCTACATGAAACAATTTACATATGTTCCATCTGTCGAGAAGTATTATTAAAATGATATCAAGTACTATATTTAGCATGGTACATCTCCGGGCCATCTCAATACTAAAAAAAAAGAGAGCTCTAAGGATGAAATCAACACAGTACCAGTTGGTCCATGGAATCTTGTTCAGAAGAAATTACATCGGAGTCCTACTTCGTTGTCTTGAAAATCAAGATGGTGATAAAGTCCTTAAAGACTTACATGATGGACTAGATGGAGGCCATTTCTCAAGAGACACAATGTCCCATAAGATATTAAGAGATGGATATTACTGGCTAGCATTTCTTAAGGATGCCCACGCATACTCACACAATTGCGAAACTTTCCAAAAATATGTTGGAAGAGAGTATACGGTTGTTATCCCACTTCATCTTGTTGTTGTCAAAGAGCCCTTTGAGAAATAGGGGTTGGATATTATCGGCGAGATTAACCCTCATTCATCCAAGAAACACATGTATATCCTAACCGTTATTCATTACTTTACAGGATGGACTGAAGCAATACCACTAACCAAAGTGAATGACGAAGTGGTAATGAATTTTATTAAGCAACATATCATAACCAGGTTTGGGATGCCTAACTCTTCTGTCTTAGATAATGCAACGTATTTTTCATCACTTAAATTAACTAAGTTTGATTTGGAAAATGGGATTACCTTGAAATATGCAGCAAATTATTACCCTCAAGGTAATGGATTGGTTGAATCTACAAACAAAAATCTAATCTATATTCTAAAATGAACTGTAGTTGAACAACAAATAAATTGGCATAACACACTACCCAACACCCTGTGGGCTGATCGTGTCACCCCAAGGCCTCTATAGGGACTTCTCCTTATTTCCTTATCTACGGGAAAGAAGATATTCTACCTTCAAATATTTATCTTCCTTCCCTTCAACTTAACCAATAGTCCCGCAGGAGATAATGTCTCGCCATCCAACGATGCATCGATACTTTGCTAAATTTAGAAGATAATCACACAAAAGAAAAAAAAAAGTTTGAAACCCACCAAAAGACCATTAAGAACTAGTTTGAAAGAAGTTTTTTGGTGAGAAAGACTTTAAAGTTGGTGATTTTGTTCTCAAATGGGACAAGCCGCATGAAGATAAAGGAAAACATTTGAAATTTTAGTAGTTGTGTCTTGGCCCTTTTGTGATCAAAGAGAAAATTGGCCAAGGAACCTACCATTTGAAAAATATTGAAGGGGATGTTGACCCCCTACCCGTTAACGACCAAATATTGAAACACTAAATCAACTAGCCCTCAAGGCAACTCCTAATATGGACATAAATAAAGAGTGCTTTTGTTTTCATTAATTGCTCAATTTTGATTTACCTTTGCACATTTCTTGTCTTCAATTTTATTCTTTGCATTTTGTTTGCTTCTTGGATTTTATTTTTTTCTTGGAAATGGTCCCTCAAAATTTCTCAAAGGTTTGATGACTTGGTCTTGAATATCCCTTGAAGTGTGACATATCTGGTGTCAAAATCTTGGAAATCTATAACTTGGCTTCTAGACATAACTTCATCCCATCTATGTAACATGATTATGCATAACTTCAAGGAAAACCCAGTAGCAGAACATAGTTTATGAATATACGAGCATTGTATTCTTAAAATGTAACAAAGAAAGGAGCCAAGAGTCATTATTAAAGAATAGATTTTGTGTGTTGTCTAAACTAAGGAGATATGGTTCCAGAAAGGCATTTGTAGTACCCTAGAGAATGTTACTCAAGGAATTTTCTCATCTATAATCAAGTTGGAAAATCTCACTTTCATAGGTGTCATCCCTCATGTATTTAAAGGAAGACTTGAATCCCCCCATCCAAATTTCTCTGCATACAAGAGAGTCAAATTATAAAAAAAGGTAAAGGCTTGGGGAAAGACATCCCAAATAATGTGGGACCTGCAAGTATCTATGTCAGGGATATGGACGCTCGCTGGTAGTGGAGAAAGGCTTGTGACATCGGGGTGACTCTATCGGGGCTATCGACGTTCGATGGAAATAGAGAAACACCAAATAAATGCATTAACAACTTGTAATTTAAGCATTCTTGATGTTTCAGTTCACTTCTGTACTCTTCATGCTTTTATGAAACTATATATATTATGAAAAGGTTGTTGCGTGGTAATAAATATATTATGGGCATGGTTCGAACTCCTTTGTATCACGCAATCTTTGTCTCGTCAAAATTTGCATTTAAAAAAAAAAACTATGGGACCTATTATTTCTCCCTTGGGTTATGTATTTCCATGCTTCTGCTCTCATAATTTTATGTTTGGATACCACTCTGCAGAGATTCATGGCTTCGCCCAATGTGTTTATGTTTGGATACCACTCTGCAGAGATTCATGGCTTCGCCCAATGTGTCGCCATTTATTGTGTCTAGCACTGAAAATCCTCCTTTTTTTGTGTTTTCTATTTGAAAATCCTCTCCAATAAATTAGAGCCCCTTTTTTCTCTTCTCTATAAAACTCCTTGACTTGAATTTTTTCTTAATGACAATATTTTATTACCCCTTTCTCTAAAAGGACCACGTTAAATTTTCTTATTTGGGTTGAATTTCCATTTTTTATTCTTGGTACTTGGGAAAATATTGAAGACAAGTTTTGGTCATCGAAAAAGTTAGTTTAAACTCCTCCGGTGTACAATGGAGGAGTTCCCTTCAACTACTCCAATGACCATCAAAACACTTCCCTTAAACCTTGCCGAAATGATAATTCATCAACCGCGATACTTCATGCAAAATCCTCTGGTTTGACCAGAGGAGTTCCTACAAACGTATCCAATTATAGTGGAGGAGTTCCCTTGTTCTTCCCTTACGCACATCATGCAACTTCCTTCTAACTCCTATGGTTTGACCAAAGGAGTTCTTACCAACTCCTCCAGTCAAAACGGAGGAGTTCCCAACTTCTTATCCAATAGTTGTCGACATACTTCATGCCAAAGCCTTTGGTATACACCAAATGATTTCCCATGATCTCTTCTTGTGTATATCAAAGGGTTTCCCATTAATGCATCTAGTATGAACCCCACCCCCCGCCCACCCCATCTGATTACATTTATGATGCTCGGCACTATCTCCCCCCGCGTCGTCTTTGATTTTTGTCTGAGATATATCTTTCGAGCTTTTGCATGATCCATAGCCTCAACCAAGTGACCGAACTCCATCCAAAACAAACCACTTAACATCTTTTCTTGGCGAGAGAAAATCATTTTTGCAATTTCCATAACTTTTGGACAAGGTTTCCCCTTTAATCTTTGATTGTTGTTTCTTATATATATTTCAATGAGATTCCATGGTATGGGAAACCTAACCTCTCAATACCTTAAACCTCTTTCACAGAAGAAACCTTCAGGCTAGATGAAAATCGAACCATGATCTGTTGATCTACGGTCATCCAAAGCCTCAGACTCAAACAGAGAAAGATCCCCTCGAGACTAAGACTTTTCTTACAAATCCTTTGAAACCAGAGAGATTGAGTTAAAATTATTTGGCTCCACCAAAGTCTCTCACACCAAGTCCTCCGGTCCGCCTAGAGCATTTCAGATAAACTCTTCTAGCCTCATCGGAGGAGTTAACACAAACTTTGTTGGTTCCTTCGAGAGACTTAACTTTAAGTCCTCTGGTCCATTGGAATGTTTGGTGTTACTTTTCGACTTTGAACTAGATATCTTTGTGAAAAATCTTATGGTTCCACTAGAAGGGTTGGCAAGAATGCCTCTGGTATAAACCGAAGGACTTAACATGAACTCTTCCAGTGTATTCAAATTCTTTCACAAAAATACCTCTTGTGTACATGGAGGCTTCTCACACTAACTTCTTAGGTGTGCATAATAACCTGTCAGCACACTTAATATAAACTCCTATGCGCCTCCCTCGCGCCATCAGAGATGTGTATAAGAGACAGATAATAACCTGTCAGCACACTTAATATAAACTCCTATGATGTTCATTGGATTAGTTCATACAAACTGCTCCAGTTTCAAACCTTGTATCCTTTCTCTAGGATAACTTTCATCAACTGTCTGAACCTAGTTATTCATCTCTCATTAAGACGTAAATTTCCATGATGCCTACTATCATATTTTCATCTTCTAATGACAATCTCCCACCTAGAATCAACACGAGTGACTCCTCGATTATTTCACATTGGTTACTTAGATAAACTTATTTTGTGAATATACATAATTCTAGGTCTAATCATGCTTATGTCATTACTTGGTTTATTGTTGAATTAATTTTGTCTATACTTTGTAGGTTTAGCAATGTCTCCAAGAAAGAAAACAACCAACAAAATGCATGTTGCAGAGGCCTCTGAAACTGGCCACCAATAAGAAGATGAACCTAACATTGCAGGGGCATTGTACAATGACACAACTGGATTCCTAGAAAAGGGAGAAGATGTGCTCAAATGGGGAAATATTTTCCAGATGTTCAAAAATCAGAATTTCTCCACCGATGTAGAGGATAAAGATGAAATCAAGGTTTTCAAGAACATCAAAAAATATGTAATTCATAGAGTAGTATTCCACACTATAGTACCCCCCTATGTCGACGTTGTGGCCTAGATTCTTAAGCATGTGGATATATGAAACAAATACATCTAAAATGATAGGAAAGAACCTATAGCCTCATTCCATCCCACATAACTAGAAAAATTTTATCATTTGGAGAAAGGAACCCAGAAGCTAGACAACGAACTTTTAGGGGGATTCAAACATACAGCTAAAGACATGTGCCATATCTAGAAGCCACATAAACAATTTAAGCTTATACCAAGATGTGGCTACCCTACGACCATACTAAGGAGTCCATATCAGTATATGGTAGCTATGCTATGCAGGTTATACAGAGAGTTAGATGCCTCTGAATTATCCTTATCATATATGCCCCTTATTCACTATTGTGCAGAAGAAGGATCATCGTTCAAATTGGATGACATTCTATCAGCCAACTTAGAATAGGCCATCACATTAGTTGTGGAAGAACAACCCAATAATTTTCCTCACTTTCATATGTCTTAATACCTCATGGATATAATGTGCATTGCACACCAATACCTGAAGATGGGTTGGGCATGGAAACCAACAAACCCAACAATACACATATATTACAAGGTATTTTGGGAGAACAAATATAGTAAATAATATCATAATATCTATCAGAAATTTTTGTCCCCATTGTGCGAGTTCAGCTTCTTCTCGCTAGCCTCGTGTATGACCAAAAAATCATTGGTTGTAATTAGGAGGATAGGATATCGGTACTTGATGTAGCATGGCACATACATCAGGATATACAGGGCCATGAAACCACCACATATGTTACCCCAATTTTTCCCGAAAAAATTAGTGCTCCAGGAGGTAGCCTATCAAACGATAATCAATGGAGGTAGGGGAATAATCTATAGAGATAAGAAGGATATATTTCCCCTTATCCCATTATGGATTGGTGCTTACTCATTAAACAACACCAAGTAGTCCTCGGATTAAATCGATACACTGCTCTCATACCACTTCAGTGAAGAGAGGTTCAGGAGGCATGACCCAAAGAAAATAGTCAAAGAAAAAATTCAATAAGCTTGGCATTCCTTGGGAATATACTTTAGAAATTTGGGAGGAGGAGGAGGTTCATTGCAAAGCCAAGACCTATGACGAAGTAATTGTGAGAAGATAAGTAAAACCTATTAGAAGGATTGTCAATGAAGAAAAGGCATGAGAGGAAGCCAAAAATAAATTTGAACAAGAGGAAACAAAAAACACATATATTTCAAATACATATATACAAGCAGGTTCAACTGAAGAACAAGAGACGATAACGGACAAAAAGAGGAGAAAGACGGAAAATACCTGCAAGAAAAAAGAAGATGCAGCGGAAAAGAAAATAAAAAACTAAAGTTAAGTCTAAGGATGATGCAAAAAAAACAAAAGAAAAAATTAAACAAAAGGAAACTTCAGAAAGGTCCATAGTAGAAGCAATAGCTAAAGAAGCAAGTGAAGTCGCAGAAAAGGTAGTTGAAGAACAACAAAAGAAAGATGATGAAGAAAGGAATAATGATGCTTCATCGATGGACACTGATATCTCATAGATATCAACAACATGTGCCAGTGGAAATATGTTTTTCAATGGACTATGTTTGGGACTATGTTTGGGACTTTGTACTCCATTCAGACCAATTGAGGTACCCAATTTAAATAATTTCACATACGATAAGGCCTTAGGAAGGATCATGCAAGAAAAAATAAGAAAAGTGACAATCACAGTGGGTAATCCGATATCAGTACTCACACAGACACCAGTGAATGAAAATTTCAAAAAATACCCAGTCTCTATAGAATATGTTGTCACAAATTTCATGACATCGACATAAGACAATGTTAGGAACCCACACTGCCAAAATATGGAAAAGGATGTCTGAATCAAGGAGCTAGATGAACAACTCATAAAGGTAAATGTTGATGAAGGTATCTTGCAAATCTTTAAGGCTAGTGCAAAGAAAGTCAAGGAAGAACTGGAAGATACCATCATACATATGTATTCCCACATGCACATGTTTCATATGTATTCCCACATGCACATGTTTCAGGAGATAGCAACCACCATCATGAAACAACATGTCCAAGTGGCCATGTTCAAGCCAAAAACACCCATTTCAATAATGTTTGGGAAAGCATAGACGATCTTGAGAGGTGGATCGCTGAAAATATAGATCCACCAATGGAACTTCCACATCTCTTGAACACAAAAATAAAAGTTGATATTGCCACACTTTATCACTGCCAGCAAGATGGGAAGAAAGCAGACAGAGAAGCAACTAGTTCAATGGATATTTTTTCACAACGACACAAAGTTGCACGAGGTTTACTGAAACAATGTTGTCTCCCTCCCCTAGAATATTTTGGGAATACTCTTATCATGGACCAAATTATAGAGAAAGTATAGCATAGTATGAGCCATAAGCGAGAAGTAACTGAGTCAACCTCCAAGGTGACAACGAACTTAATTGAACAACATCTCATCCAGCCCACCAAATCCCGTGACAACGAACTTAATTGAACAACATCTCATCCAGCCCACCAAATCCCGTACTATGATCCAGGCTTTCATGGCTACTATGGAGAAATATATGCAGACTCTCAATGATAATACAACCATGCATAAGGACACCCTCAAGGAATTGATATATCGTCGGATCATAATGCGTTATGATCATATGGAGATGTGGACAACATACATCAGGGACAAGAGTGTATAAAAGGATGAAATAGAAAATTCGAATTTGATGTCAACTACATCCTATTTTGTCTTTTCCCCAACTATCTTCAATTTTTTCTTTAGCTTCACACATGTCAAACAGCTACTAAGGGAAACCGAAAAGTTCTATAACTACTTCTTGAGGAATACAAGAAGTCATCTTAGGAGTTAGTAAATATTTTTATCTTCTTGAGGAATACAAGAAGTCATCTTAGGAGTTAGTAAATATTTTTATAAGTAAAGGGAGAAGCCCACTTTCAAGGAGATCTTCAAGCATTGTATAGTCTCAAGAACTATTTCAAGGAAGTGTATTGTGTTAAGGAATATTGAGAATCCCACGGGGATAGCTTTTGATAGAGGGAATAACTTGTATGTGTTTTTATTTGCTGTGAACTATTTTCGGTAGAATGTTTGCTACTCACATGGACTGTAAGGACATTCTTTTCTTATAGACTTTTCTGGTGCAATCTATGTTACACTTACAGTTTTTTATTCTTTTTTATTCTCGATGTCTTGAGCACATGAGTTGTTGATGTATGAAGAAATATAATTTAGAAGTTTCTGGTTATATATTTGTATTCATGTGTTTCTAACTGTGCTCCTTCATGACAACTATTTGATTGGGGTGTTTGCAGAGTTTAGTTTATTCACAGTTCATTCAGTTATGATCGTTCGCTCCTAACTAGGATATGATAGATTAGAAGTAGATTATATCTCCTTTATGTATTTACACAGTCTTCGTCTACATATTTTACTTGCATAACCATCCATATCTCACCTTCATAACCAATAATGGCGGCGAAGATAGAATTTGAATGGGTCTCCTAAACCAAACGATGCATAGTCTAATTGGGACTGTGTATCAGGGAGAACCCCTTACTATTGTTGGGAAATCCAACCCCGTCAACACCTTACATTCATGGAATTTATAAATGATATTTTTATAATAATAGAAGTGCATTAATGAAATTGTTGCTCATATACATAGAGTTCACTCATTTAATAGAAGGGAAATATATGGGCAAGATAGTTTTGATTTTACTGTGCAATTAGAAAGTGATAAATATGCATTGTGAACATGTAAATAATACGAATCATTCACTTATTATTTTGGAGGATTTTTATTTAGTTAAAAAGTATAATATTATGTGCACACACGAACACACACACACATGTGAGTTTTAAAATATATGACAAAAAGTCGGTGGGAAAAAATAGGATAAGTAATTAGGAGGTGGGTGAATAATAAGCATATTAATAAATTAAAACCGGGTATCCATGTTTGAGATGATGCTCCTCGGTATCCAAAAATGCACCCAGTCATGTTCAAATAATATGTTTGCTACTTCCTGTCCTTTGATGGTCCTTTTACAAGGCATGAGAATGCACATATTGTTGAACCTATCAACTACCACAAATAGATTGTCATTTCCATGCCTGGTTGTTTGTAAACCTCCCACAAAATCCATGGAAATGATTTCCCAAGGTTGATTGGGTATCGGTAATGGATGGTATAGACCTTGCTTCTTGTTACTAGGCTTTTTGGTACAACAAAGTATACATCCTCTAATATATCGTGCTACATCTTCTTGCATTCAGGTCCAATACACATACCTATGTAAGTTGGAAACTATCTTCCCAATACCAAAATGTCTTACAACCTTGGACATGTGATCCTCTATGATAATTTGCAATCATTCACCTTTAGGGACATAGAGCTTGTAGAGCTTGTACAATAAACCATTCTGGAAATGATAGTCAGCCTTGTTGTCACCTTCTTCTATATTAATTTGGCATTGTAGATGTTGAAACACCTCCTTGAAGTTCTCATATTTTGTGTATGCCTCTTTGTATGCATCATGGATAAAATACTCCATGTGCATCAAATTTACCAAAGTTGTAATATTGGATGTGGGTGGCCTTGAAAGCATGTCTTCCAACCTGTTTGTGCTTCCCTTCTTATACTTGATGACTAGATGAAATTGATATAAAAACCCCATCCACTTGTAATGTCTGGCTTGTTGTAGCTTACTCTGGGCCTAAAAATACTATAGTGATTGGTGATATGTGTGGATGAAGGTATCCTTTCCCAACCAATAGTGTTTCCACTTCTTGACAACATGAACCAGAGCAAAGATTTCCTTTTCATAGGTAGAGTAGTTGAGAACTGCCCCATGAAATATTTCAGAATGATAGAATATAAACCTTCCTTATTGCATTAAAACTGCTTGCATGGAATACCCACTTGCATTTGTCTCCACCTCGAAAGGATTTTGAAATTTTGGTAATGCGAGAACTGGTTCTTGACTGATATTTCTTTTCATCTCATCGAAATTATTTTGTTGATTCTCCCCCCACTGGAAACTCTTACTACTCGTTGTTATGGTGTGGAGTGGTGCAACTACTACTGAAAATGAAGGTATGAAATTCTGCAAGTACTGTGATGCCACAAAAAAACTCCTAACTTCAGTGAAATTTGTAGGAACTAACCATTTCATGATGGCCTCCATATTTGTGGGATCTATCTTGAGCTCCCCTCCACTGATCACATACCCAAATGCACTAAATGTTGTTGAGAAAACTCACAGTTCTTGTGGTTAGCCATCAGTTGGTGCTTCTTCAGAGTTTCCAACACCTACATGAGATGTGAGATGTGCTCCTCCTAGATAACACCATAAACCAGTATATCCTCCAAATAGACTATAACAAATGAATCTAGATATGGGCATAGTGCATCATTCATTAGTCTCATAAATGTAGTTGGTGCATTACATAAACCAAATGGCATGACTAACCATTCATACAAACCTTACCTTTTCTTGAAGGAAGTATTCCAAGTGTCTTCTTTCTTGACATGTACCTGGTGGTATCCCAATTTGAGATCCAACTTGGTGAAATATTTTGCATGTTGCAACTGATATAATAGATCATCGATCTTGGGTAGAGGGTACTAATTTTCTAGTGTAATATTGTTTAATGCTTTGTAGTCAATACAGATTTGCAAGGTCCCATCCTTATTTGGTACAATTATGATAGGTGGCCCACAAGGTGAGGTTTTTGGTCTAATAACACCCTACTCCAACAATTGTTGCAATTGCTTCTTCTCTTCATTTTCTTCTAGAACATATTTTCTATACAACCCAATATTTAGGAATGGGGGGAGTCCGGCAATAATTGTATTTCATGCTCCACATCCCTCTTGGGCGGTATCACTTTAGGATCTTGGAACACTCCTCTATATGCTTGTAGAAAATCCTCCAACTAATGCTTATGATATTTTGTACACCCCTCTAAGGATTCCTTTTCTCTTATCAAATCACCCTCAGACTGATTTTCTCTTGAGAAAAGTAAAACATATTTCTTACTGGAACTAATCAACTTCTTGGCTTGGTTGGCACTTACCAGTGAGATATTTGAATTTCATGTATGTGCATTGATGATGTAGGACTTCCTATCCTTGATCGTTTAGTACTGGTTGGATCTCTACATGAAGATTGCATCCTTCATATACATGTAGGGGCTTCCAAATAATACTTCACATACATCAAGGGGTATTGCATCCAATTCCACTTCATCAATAAAATCAGCACTTACTGCAAATTTAATCTTACATTGTTTCGTTACCTTGATATTTGTATCATTGTTTACCCCACCCAATGGGTAGGGGATAGGATGACCGTGAACCTTCAATCCAAGATTCTTGACCAGATCCACTACTATGAGATTATCATGTGAACCAGAGTTGTACATAGCATCTACCTTGGTCTTCTTGACCTGGATATTGATGTGGAAGAGTTTGTTCATATTCTTCTCTCCTGGTGATGAAGGAAAATTCACCTCCTTATACACTGATTTGTAGACAATATTCTCATCCACATCGGAGCTGCTTTCAACCTGATTGCTTGAATATGTGCCTATAAGATTCTTTTTCTTTTCTTCCTTCTTTTGGTTCTTTGGGTTCAACTCTAGATGTAGTTTCCAACACTTTTCCTGAGTGTGGCCATCAATATTGCAACGATTCCAATGGTTACTTGGGATCCTTGCATTGATGTGCAATGGCTTTTGTCTTCTTATCCTCCCCCCCTTTCCACTTCTTCTTTTCCTCCTTGGAATCTTACTAGTTCTCTTTCTGCTTGGAACCACTTGGTTTCCATTTCTTATGGCCTAAGTTTTTTAGATATTGTGCTTGTACACATGCCTTGTCCATTGTCCTTGGCTTGAAAAAAATCATTTTTTTTCATAGATGGCTATGCATACCCCCTAGATACTTGAGGAGTACATCTGGGTTATTGGGAGAGATACCCAACATGATGGCCATCTTTCTAAACTCAGTGGTGTACTCTCTATATGGAAAATGTTGAAATAAACTTCTAGTTGTTGCAACCAATGATTCAATTTTAATGCATCAATCTCACCATGGTATGGATTTATGTCCACTTTCACTTTCATATTGAATAGATATCATGGAGGGTTTATGGCATTGGAACTCAACTTCTCTTTCTTGGGTTCTTTCCATGACTCCTTTTTTGGGTCTTCATTATCTCCTGATTTCCCCTCTGATATGATCTCTTAATTAGGGCCTCCAACCTCTCTGATTGGTCCAAAATTGCTTGCTAGAGCTTTCATGAGGAGGGACATATTGCAAGATATGTTGGTGACTTTGTATTCTAGCCTCGCAAATCTCTCCTCTGCTATATCTCTAGGGTTTTTATGAACAAACTCATCACCCATGGCTAGTGTTCTGTGACTTTCTTCTTAAATCAATTCTCGAGTCCCTGAAACTTCCCAAAAATACCCCAACAAAACCTGCTCTGATACCAATATGATCCATAAAATTTCATGGATATTCCACTGGAATAGTTCATCACAACAGATCTAATAAAATGCTGAAATATTTATTGTGAAGGTTAATTTTCCTTTAGATCTCATATTCTTTAATTACTAGTTTTTCTTCTTAAAATGTATGAAATAGTTCAAATGCAAAAACTAGAGAACAAAAATCAATACACCCACACCATCCACAAATAAACACAATATATAACTTGGGAAACCCAATATGGGAGAAAACCCAACTAGAAGGTGAGTCTACTCTGCTCTCTTTTCTTCAAATGCAAGTACAAAGAAAGAGGCACTCTCTATGGAGTTTCCTTTGACATTGTGGCATGTATGGATGCTATAGAATATCTTATCCTATATTATGCTCATAAATTACCACTCTCAACAGTTATTCTCAACTATGGAACACGATACAATGCAAAAGAATGGAACCCCTTCTCCTCCTAGCAACCCTGTATTTAACATAGCTCGATAGTCATCTAGGGTTAGGGTATTGACTTCCTCAACCCTGAATTAGTGATCAAGTTCGGACCTTCTAGAATTTTCTATAAAATACATTGTGTGGTTATCCCCACACATTTAGGTAATGGGGGATAATGTGGCATCCACTCGCACCATGGTGATCAATAGAGAAGGTCAACTTGTAGTAGGCACAACTTTTGCATACGAACTTTGATTGAGGTTATTCTTGCACTATTGGAAAGGTATTGGTGTGTAGAATATAGCCACTTGGTCCATAGTAAGGTTTGGACCATAAAAAAATGTCATTTGATGCCTCAAAATGGCTCCGAAATATTTCAGACATTTTTTTGGACCCAAATTTACAAATTGGGTCCCATCTCTAAAATAGCTCTGCAAGTTGATTCCTCCAATTTTTTCACCCATAAAGAATCGAGATATATGATAAATAATATAATGATCCAATATGGATCATAATGGGCACTATTATCACTAAGTAAGAGGAGGATAAACATGAATTCAAATTTCATAGAATCTCCATAGGAAGGTTTTCAAGCTTAGCTTCGACATTTGTATTCACTAGTCAAATTCACTTATGTACAACATCTAAGGTTAAAAAAACATCAAATTCAATTTTCATTCAATATTTTACAAAAAACTAAATCTTTAGAGGGGAATTTTATTTTCTAAATATCTTGATACAAAGACAAATGCCAATGCTCTTATTAGAAATGTAATTTTTCTCTCATTGAAATAGAACTTTTAGTCTCCACTACAAGGAACCATGCATGCATCTCCAAAGAACACATAGCAATAACACTAACCAACCAATGTTGAAAAGATCCTTATTATCTATCATAGTTAGCACTATTATCACTAAGCGGGACGAGGATTAACAAAAATTCAATATCAATTAGATCTCCATAAGAAGCTTTGCATATTGACCTACAACTTTTGTATTTAACAATACTTCCCACAAAATCACTTAACCTACACGCTCCATTTTCCATGCAATCTTGCATTTAATGCATGCATGCACTATGTTATTAATAATTGAAATGCTTAAAATAGATAGGAAGTCATTCACAACTGTTAAATAATATAGAAGTGGAAATAAACATAACCTTAACATGAATTAAGTACATATTTGTATAATTTGGATGACTCACTAATTAAATAACTCAATGTCTACTCTTTTCCCAACCCAATTCTCTTGTACAAAAAGGAAATTATACTCTTAGAAAGGTAATTCCACTCTTATACAAATAACACTTTTGGTCTCTACTATAAGGCACCATACATCCATCCCATAAGAGCACATAGAAATGACATTCATCACCCATTGTAGGGAAAATGCCTATTATCTATCATAATGGACACTATTATCACAAAGCAAAAGGAGGGTAAACAAGAATTCAATTTCCATGGGAAGGTTTACAAGTTGAACTTGGAATTTTGTACTAGATTATAATGGAGCAGCCTTTCTTTTCCCAGAAAACAAAATATTTATATCATTAAACGATTTAGTGTAGAACTAATTTGTTTATGCTCTTAGAAACACAATTATGCTCTTATACAAACAATAGTTTTGGTATCCTCTACAAGGCACCACACATGCATCCCACAAGAGCACATAACAATAATACTCATAAACTATTGTAGGTAAGATCCCTACACAACTAAACTCTCATCTATATAAACCCTACAAAATAAGCATTGAACATATGGACAACCATGTAAGCAATATTGGCTTCCTAGGCTTGAGAAACCAAGTCCATACAAAGACATTGTATGAAAACAAGTAGAATAACAATAGAACTTTCCAAACACTAACCAACAATCGTCTTAGTGTATCTTATTAGTCCCTGCCAAGGCCAGGGACTAATAGCGATGAGTTCATCGTTGACTGGCTATTA
>CBVK0102369376.1:0-19090 GCA_900067695.1 Picea abies
ACTTTTCCTGAGGTTTTTCTATGCTATATTGATTTTTGGTTCTTAACAAAAGACCTATGAATCAAGAAGATAATAAGGATCCATAACCAACAGTAAGATCGTTATAAATAAAAAAACTCTCTTGGTCTCTTGAAATTCATTTCCATATAGTCGGAATACGTGTCGCAAAAACATGTCTAAAACAAGAAATAATGAAAACTGAAAAATATGGATCAAATATTCCTTCGAATCTCCCAATCCATGACACCTGTGTGAAAAATGAAAAAGGTTAATGTTCTTGGGTCCGTTATCGACAATAATGTCCTTTGAATTTTTAAAATTCATCATGGTTCACCCAAAAATCATCCTAGAAGTAAACTGGTCAAAATTACTAGTTCACAGTGCCGACGTTGCAAAATTTCTTGTAGCAGCCTATTTTATTATTTTTTAAAAGATTCAATACCTCAAAACTTATGTCAGGAGTCCATAAATGCTGCAAATATCCATTATCTTGATATCTAATCAATTAAGTCTGAACTTGAAAGGATGGTGTTAGCTCCCAAAATGAATCAGTCACTATGGTTGCATTTTGTGGTTGATAGCATGGATATTGGTAGTTTTCTCAAATTTGGTTTTGAGTTTTTCTAGTAGCAAGACTTAGGTTTTGATTTTTGTCTTAGAAATAAGACAACCCATAAAGGTATTCTCTTTAAAATTTCCATAAAAAAGGCTTTCAACAGCTAACACGTGTTTTAAAGATGATGGTTAGCTGGTGAAAGCAATGATTTTCAATAGCTAAGGAGCATTTCTCATGGGTTGTTAGCTGGTGAAAGCGATGATTTTCAAAAGACGAGGAGCACTTCCGATGGGCCATTAGCTAGTGAAAGTGGGAATCACATGTGTTCTATCCACGTTTTAAAAATCAAATGATGACATGCTCAGCCCACATCATGCAATAATTATGATGCGCTGGTGAAAGTGGATAATGATGGAGATTCGGGTTTGCATGTCTAAATCGGATTACAAAGCGGATCTCGTTCAGAAATGCATGGTTCATGATCATGGTGTTGGAAATGGAAAATTTGAATCCATCATTATAGGTGAGGGAGCAGTACTACATGGTTGGTGACATCAAATCGCTGCATCATTTCCCCAACACCCATCACCCACAATTGTATGGTAAGTTTTCAATGTTGAAAAACAGAGCTGAGTATTTTCACCAGCGCAAGACCTCGACCCAAATACAATATCACAATGTTGGTGTGAAAAATCATTTGGGGTTTTGAATTTCAAATGGCAAGGAGACGCAGTGGCCCTTTGTTGAGAAAAGAATTGGACAGTCTGTCCTTCCTGTTAGCGATAAAAAAATGCACTGGCATTTTTGAAAGAATGATGCCTAATATTGAAGGGAACTTTTCAATCCCTTCCCAAGCTCCAAATGAAGATTTGAAAACACCATTGGAAATCTTAGGATTTATAGATGTCGATCAACTATTCAAGCATGAAAAACAGATTTTCTATGACTGAGAAATTTGATTTTGAAAAATCTGCTCTTTTCACAAGCTAATTCGCCGAAAATTTTGCTAGTTAGCTAGTGAAAGCTCCACATTTCACCAGCTTAGGAGTGGATTTGTTGGTAAATAAGCTGGTGAAAGATCTGTTACAGCCAGAATCTTATGGTTTTTTCCCAGATCGAAGATTTTTTCATGAGAATGAATTGGAACCTCTTCTAAGACGTTATTAACAAATTATCAAATCTATCCAATCAACCACTTTTGGAAAACAAAGAGAAGAAGAGATGTACAAGTGTCATTTACCTTTTTCAAAAGAAATATTTCGGGGATTTGGAAATTTTTACCAAATTCGAAATTATATTTGAGAGATCGAATCTGGGGAGCCTGGGAAGGCTACAACTACACTTCATCAGCTGTTACCTATTGGAAGATCATCAAATAAATATTAGTCTTATTTTGTGGATCTCTCCCTAGTTTATTGTAATTGGATTTACTTTTTGTTTTGAAGATATCAGATCCATTATTCTAGGATCTGAGAAATGAAATGTAATGATATAAATACTCAGACTCAAGAGGATTGAGAGGTTCGATTCTGGATACAGAAATTACATTCTTTGTAATAGAATTTCATGATAATACAGATGACAGTTTTCTCTCTTTATTGATGTCAGATTCCTCTCTTCTTATATACTGTCATTCAAGTTGTCTTAACTGTCATATGACTGTCATCTCATTGTTCAATTCACAATTTGAATGTTAGTTTATTTCATTGTTTATTAAACCCATCACTTAGTATCCGGTTTATAAACATTGGTTTCTTCACCCATTTTTAAGCTATTTATCTGATTATCAGTTCTTGAGAGCACTGGCTTATTTGATTATTGTTAGTAGTATGGATACATTGTTGTATTTAAGTTATCCCATTGACCCATTCATTACTTGAGCATAAATCCATTCATTTTATAAGTTACCAAGCATCTTTGGTTTACAACCCCAAACATTTTCTTGGAGTGATAACAGATGCAAAAGATGAAAGTTTCAACAATCCTAGAACATAGTGTTTGCAACACATTTCACAGTGCCAATATGAAAACCAACCAAAACCCATTTCTCAACCCTCAAACATGATGAACACTCTCATGGAGTACAAGGTGGATCTAGGCTTGATGCTGACATATTTGAATTAGCACAAGGTTGTTTGCAAGTTTTCCAACCTCCAACTCTCTCCTTTAGCTAGTTCACAACGCCTGTCACCATTTCACAATGCCTATCACCAGTTCACAATGCCTGATTCAAACAATATTTTCATGCTTTGAGGAGACTGTTAGGATGTTAAAACACCCGATCCCTAAAATTTTGTTAAAAATAGGCTCTGCAAACAATAAAATCCCTTAGCATGACAAAAAGGTAATGATGGAAATGAAATGAATAGAAAACATGAGTAAGTTGCGAACTCTCCTAGTGAATTGGAAGCACATACAACTGTATTTAACTTGAAATTTAAACAAATGGATGATGACAAAGAGAACCTTTTACACAACTGAGAGGTGATATGTCATGGTAATGATGTAAAAACAAAGGTATGACTCATGGGGCTTCTTACAATCGTATCTGTTAACATCTGGCTCCATAGAGGATGGCATGTTCCCTGTGAGCTACCACGAACATGCAGTTCTAGTTGAATTATGCATTGGGATATGGAGTCACTTGTGCAACCAACCTCTAAAACACTACCAAAATCTACCACTTATTTAAGCAAACTAACTGATAAAAACCTGTTGCAAATTGAAGGAAAGAAAATATTCGGGAAGTAAGCTTATTTCCTATGCTACCCTAGCTCTAACCAGTTCAACAACTTGCTCAAGTAAATGAAAACTTCCACAATAACCATTCAAATAACTTTAGGACTAAAATGATCTCATCTCTTCCACTAATCAATATATAATAACAAAAATATGATAGCAACGATTGAAACTCCTTCAGAGAATCATTCTCACCTACGAGTGTTGGTGAGATAATGAAATATGAAATTGTCAGAGAATACAAAAGGTATGACTGCAACAAGGTTGCTACTGGATCCTCAAAACCATAATTAGAAAACTGTTGATTGATAAAACATGATTTCCTTTGCATAAATTCCCCTTTGATAAGAAAGAGATGACCTCTCTGTGATTTCACAAGCAACTCTTAATCATCAAGAATGGTATTTTCCTCTTCATAAACATGATCACATTATAATTTCATAGAAGGACTTAAAACATTCTAACTATGATAAACTAAAAACATATAGTTATCTATGCAATCATCCACTACTAGATGCTCAAAATAATTTTGAAAATGAACATAAGAATGATTTACATCCCAATCCATGGAAAAATATGAAAAAATTGAAGAAACTGTCAAATGTTGTCCGAAATCGGATTCATACTTACATTCTTGCTACTCCAAATCTGAAATATACTCATAGTCTTGTTGTTCATGTGGGTGCATATTTTCAAAGTATGCTTGATCTCGAATCCTCCTGCAAGCCCGGATGTTATCCTCAACTTCTTCAACATCCTCAAACAAACGTCTTAAAGATGAATATTTCGTTTCTCTCAAGAGAAGCACAAGATCTAGATGTTGAGCCATTACATAGTACACTATGGCAATAGTCTCGGAAGGTCGTATTTCCAAAGGCATGCTACGATAAACATTGTAAAACATCTTGTTGAAGACAACCAAAGCTTCTTCTTCCCCTCTCCTCAAAGCATTAAAATCAGCCAAGTACTGATCAAGGGACTTTTTCTCACCCCAACACTTTAGAAAAGAATTTCATAGCTCGATCCAAGAACCAATATAATCAACTCCCAAACATTTAAACCACACAACAACATGTCCAAACAAATATTTGTAGAACAACCTCATTGTAACATCTTCATGTACTATCTCAAACTGATCAACAAAGCTCTCAAAGGCTCCCAAATGCCTCTCGGTTGTAATATGAATCTCTATAGAAAACTGAGGAAGATACTTGAAGAGGTCAAGAGGTTAAGGATGATGATAAGATGGACTCCTTTAAGGTTTAAATTTTTTTTATATGATTCTAGTTTGGATAGAAGTGGGATGAAAATGAGATTTAACAAACTGAAGGCAAGGATCAATAGTAATAGTAGAAGGTAATAAGATCTAAGAAGGAGCTAAATCAATTTCATCATCCTCATGGTTACAAGGATGATGAGATTCAAGAAGGACTTGAATACATACATCAACTTTCTAAATAGGCTGAGGTGAGAAGACATGATCAACATCTACAACACAAGTAGTATGCATATCTTATTCTTCAAAGAATGGATATATAAAAGAAGACTTATGATCATCCAAAGAGACAAAATATAATATAATCCTCTTTATACGTAAAGGGAAAGAGAGAAATGAACTGATAAAGAAAAAAATAAGAGTTCATGGAGAAGACTCATGAACTGATACCTGATTTTTCCGTTCTGTATGGTCATCTTTCTGTCAATATGATCTTTCCTCCAGTGGATTCTTTGAATGTGGAGTCATTAGGTAGATGATTAAAGTCAATTTATGTGTCCCTCTCTTGTCTACCATCAAGAATTGTCTCTATGTTGTTCTCCCAAGGAATCTTTCCTCAGTCTTCATTCCTCGACAATTGTGCCAAACATATTAACACTCCAAGAGTCACCCTATACTATAGATCATGTGAGACTGGTAACATACAAATAATTTGAATTAAATACTCGAAAGATAAACTTTAACGTTATATGGATTAGACCATAAGGACAATAATATCCATTTACTATACACATTCCCAACTATATCCTTCAAGAAAAGTAGCCCTAGTAACTTTAGATCAAAAAATATGCTATATGAAATTATGGAAAGAAAAACAATTGTGAAGGAATGGATCATAAATACATGAGGATATTGTTGGTATTCAATACATAGTAAATAGATCACTGCCTTGATAGAACTTGACCCATAAACACAACAATGAATCCTTCATTTGATCATTTCATGAGCACAAAGCAATAGAAGAATCAATCATTCATTGAATAATATCAAATCATTGACAATAGTATGGAAAATAAAATATAATGGTCTTTATTAATGGGGAATCACAAGATGGAAAAAGATACAGAGAAAGAAAAATACACAGTGATAACCACTCTGAGTTCCTTTCGGTCAAAATACCCCCCTCTTAGCTCATTCCAAACCTTCTCTACTATTGTACTATGAAATATATATCACTATAGGTCCTTTCCATCTGACCATTTCTAAATCCAACCCCTTTCCCAAAATAGAAACAATTACAAAAAAAGAATGACATGTTTTAACTGATTTCCTTCTTTTCAGGAGGATAAATTATGAAAAATAGGCTTCAAAAATCCACTTGTAATTATCAAACTGTAATATCTATGTAAAATATGAGAACAGGTTTTGGATATAAGCTCCTTCTAAAGAAAAACCTCTCTCAGTTTCTTGAAATTGATTTCCATATTTCCTAAATATGTGTTGCAAAAACATATCTCAAACATGAAATCATGAAAAATAAAAAATAGGGCTCAAAGATTCCTTAGAATCTCCCAATCCATGACACTTTTTTAAAAGATGAAAAAGGTTAATGTTCTCGGGTTCATGCTTGACAATATTTTAATTTAAATTTTGAAAATTCATCCTGGTTCACCCATAAATCGTCCTGGAAGTCAACTAGTCAAAATTACCAGTTCACAACGTCTACGCTGTGAATTTTTTTGTAGAAGGCTATTTTATTTTTTAAAAGATTCAATACCTCAAAAATTATTTCAGGAGTCCAGAAATGATGCAAAACTCCATTATATTGACATATAATCATTTAATTCTAAATTTGAAAGGATGCAAAAGATGAAAGTTTCAACAGTCCTACAACAAAGTGTTTGCAAAACATTTCACAACGCCAATATTAAAACCAACCAAAACCCATTTCTGAACCCTCAAACATGATGACCAATAGCATGGAGTATGAAGTGGATCTAGGCTTGATGATGACGTCTTTGAGTTAGCATAGGGATGTCTACAAGATGTCCAACCTCCAACTCTCTCCTTCATCTAGTTCACAACGAAGGTCGCAATGCCTAATTCAAACAAGGTTTGCATGCTTTGAGGAGAGTGTTAGGATGTCCAAAGACCCGAAACCTGAAAATTTGTTAAAAATAGGCTCTGAAAACAATGAAATCCATTAGCATGAAAAAAATGTAATGATGGCAATGAAATGAATAACGAACCTGAGTACGTTGCGAACTCTCCCAGTGAATTGGCAGCACATACAACTGTCTTTAAATTGACATTTAAACAGATGAATGATGACAAAGAGAACCTTTTACACAACTGAGAGCTGACATGTCATGATAATGATGTAAAAAACAAAGGTATCACTCATGGGGCTTCTTACAATCTTATGTGTTAACATAACCATTGTCCTTGAATACATAATCCAAGCTATTAAGTTCTTGAACCACATGATCACTATCTGAAACCCTAATTTCATGATTCGCCAGTTTGATAATGATCCCATGATTTTGGGTAGGGTGGTGATGTGAGTCAACACGGAGATACTTATCAATATGTGTCTTCTTGCAGTAAACATGGTGGGATAATGATCCATCATTTTTATTTGAGATGAAGATGTCCAGGAATGGGATGTTGTTGTTGTCCTATATTTCCATGGTAAATTTAATTCTCTTAACCTACCTATTCATATGATCTTTGAACCTATCCATTTTTTCTCTATCATGAAGCTAGACTATGTAGGTGTCATCAACAAATATTTACCAGAGCTTCGGTATGAGAGGATGGGTTTCAATAGATTTATTTTCAAACCATTCCATGTAAATATCATAAGCAACATGAGACAAGGGTGATCCCATTTGATCCAAATGGATATTGGGGGCCACCCACCTGTTCCAATTGGCTCCTCTTGTTAGTTGTTAGTACAACACATTCTTCTATACTTCTTTGTAATTATGGGCTCTACACTTCTGGGGCTGTCTAAATCCCTACACATCTTCCAGGTGGATATTGGTCGCCTCCCACCTAATCCAACTGGCTTATTTTGTATGTTTTCATGTCAACACTTTGTATGTTTTCATGTCAACACATCTTGTTGTACTTCCAGGGTCATTTTGGGGCCCTAAACAATGTTTTTTTATCTCGCCAATGTGAAACTATAGATGAATTCAGAGTTTGATGACGTAATGCGTAGTTCTAGAAAATACCTTTTGAACAGGCTATGACGCTAATCTGGATTATTTTTGGCACGAAATGAGAGGGGAGATATAATAAATAAATGTACAGAGATATCTCAGATATCCAATAATATGAAATAAATGTATTATAGATGCAACCATAAACACAGAGATACAGTAATACACAGTTTTCTATTAATGAGAGAAAATGTACAAAGACTGTAAAAATATAGAGTGAACGACACGCTAGAATGGTGGTAGATTATCTCTGAGAAGAGATGTGTCCTCTACTCACATTTGCAAAAGATTATTTTAGAATGAGGCTCCAAAGGACTTTTAATCATAAATAAAATCCAAAACCCTAACCCTAGAAGATGAAAAACCAACGGTTTTGTGGACCCCATTTTGGGTTGTTTGGTGTATCAACTTCCCGGGGGCGTAACTTTGGCACATGATCTCTATTTGGGTTGTTGTTGGCAGACCCACAATTTTTTTTTACCTTTTAAAATCAACTAAGAAAAATCCTTGTGGCTACCTACGCTTTGTCACAAGTATTGTTGTTTGAAGGTAAATTGTTGGTTATAAGAGGATTGTGTCGATTGTTCTTTTTATTTCGTTTTCATGCTTCATTCATGACTGAAATTGTGAATGAAGCATTATGATCGTGAGGCGAAATGTATCTAAGGTTTATGTCTCAAGAAGGGTTGATTTTCTTACAAGTTTTTACCTTTTAAAATCAACTAAGAAAAATCCTTGTGGCTACCTACGCTTTGTCACAAGTATTGTTGTTTGAAGGTAAATTGTTGGCTATAAGAGGATTGTGTCGATTTTTCTTTTTCTTTTCATTTTCATGCTTCATTCATGACTAAACGAATGAATGAAGAATCACAATCGTGATGTGAAATGTATCCAAGGTTTATGTCTCAAGAAGGGTTGATTTTCTTACAAGTTTTTTGATGAATATTGATTGCTTTGAAGTCTACCATATATCAAAAAAGCTTTTGTTGCTCATTTGATTATGAGCTATACCTTGAGTTTTTGTTAATACACCAAGAATTTATTGCAACTAGACTATGTTTACATTTCTTTGTGATTCTTGGTAGACCTTTTCTTGTCATTATCCTTTGGTTTGAAAAACATCTCTTCTCATAACCTTAGAAAATCAACTCCACCCTTCGCACAATGATGAAATTTGAATGCTTCTGGTTGTACTCTATACTCTATTGGAGGTGGAAGTCTGAAATCGATAGTTCCATAATTTCAAGTTAAGTCTTGGGCTTCATTCTATACTCTTGCCAATTCATTAGCAAAACACCCAATTTTCGTATGAAATCCCTCATTCATTCATTTAATCGCATGAGGGTATTGTTCCTTTGGTTCTTGCCTTGGTCTCTTCTATTTTTGAAACCTTCATGTTTATAACGATCTCTTTCTGCCTTCGTGACTACTGGTCTGAATACATATGGCCCTTGTTGTACGTCTCAAACCAAATGGCTCACAAACCCTGTTTTTGTATGACGACGCAAGTGAAGACCTTAAGATTCAAGGCTGGCTTGAGTTTTTCAAGAAATTTCAAGGTTACAACTTCCAAACAGCCCAAGAGTTCATCGTCTCTTTTGATGGCTGCCGAGCCAAAGTAGGTGACATTCAAATCAAAATCACCGAGGAATTTTTGAGCCAAGAAACAGGTCTTCCACTTAAAAGGAAAAAATGTTTTAAGAATTCCAAATTGGAGGAGGTGCCCTGGAGTTTGTTCTTTACCTCTAGAAAAATCCAGGGCTGCAATAAAGGTATTCCTATATCTCTATTAAATACTAGGTGGCACTATTTATTGGCAATCTTAAGACAGTTTGTTACATGTGAGGGTCACTTCGGCCTCGGTTTTCTTTACCACATAAGACTGTCAATGAATTTCATTGGTTTCCAGTTGAACATGCCATTTTACTTATTGAGGAATTTATATAAAATGGCTAAGAGGTATAAAAGGAAGAGTTTGAATTCCAGTTTATTCCACCATGGGTTAATTCGGATGTTGTTAGTCCATCATTTGAAGTTGCAGGGTGATGATTGGGACACTTTCCTATCTCGAAATGGATTTGTAACATCCAACCCTGCAGAGGTTCTTGTGGCTGATAAGCCTATGCCTAAAAAAACCCCTATCCCTTCCATTGACAGACCGGTTTGATTATCCAAAGAACCCTATGATAAGTCCACACTCGATGATCCTATGTTTGAGCAGTAGAATGTTGATCCTAGGATCATTGAATCTCCTGAGCATGAGAAGGATGTGTACCCTAATACCGTGGAAAAGAATGACAATAAATGCTCACACAAATTGTCCAGGAAGAATCAAGACTTCGGGTTTATTAAAAAAAGAGATGGGAGATTGATCTCAAGGAGTTTATAGAATAAAATGAGAGATCATGTGAGCTCGATCAAAGAAATCAAGGTCCATGAGAGTTTTGATTCTGAGATCGAAAAGTTATTGGAGGAGGAAGACCCAACTTACCATAAATTGAATACCAGACAGGCTTACAATTTTGTAGGTAATATGACACCATGCTTGAAACATAACAAAGATTTCCCAGGGATCAAACTCATCCAAAATCCCACAGTGGACAGTGGAAGCATTTTGACACACAGTCAGATGTCTCCTCAATCAACTATTCCAGATCCACGGTGTGTGGTGTGTTTATTTTGAATAGAAAAATATTACACAAATATCCCCTCCCTACAAGTGAATATCAATACCCTCATAGCTCAGATTGACTCATTAACAAGTGAAAACCACAGACTCAAGATCAATGTACAAAGGCAATGGAAACACGTGAAAAGAACTGGAAATATAATAATAATAAATGTTGAGTGTGTTGAAGCTGTGATTAATTATGAAGTCTTATGATTAGAATTTAACATTCAGTTGAAAGGTACATATTTTTTTTTATCTTAGTTGTGTTTTTAGTTATTTTTTCTATTAATATAGATTCAATTAGATTTATGTTGTTAAAAATAACACTAGCTATAGAATCAACAGATTCTGTAGCCAGACTGTTTTCATTCGAAATTTTGGAAAATAATGGTTAAATTAATATCTACATTTCTTTATTTCATTTTTCCTTTCAGGAAATCATGCATCTTGTGGTGATCTAATGAGATGGAGAATTTTTGGGATTATTAGTCATTTCTTTGGCTCATTTTGTAAACAAAAACAAACCTTTTATAATCTTAAGAAGATACAGTTTGATATTGAGTGGTTTTATTACCCTCTATTTTTGTAATTAGTAAATCATCATGGGATTTGATTCTATCTTAGAAGATATGATGCTTAGTTTTCTTGAACTATTTAAATACATCAGATTTTTGTAATGAAGACATCTTTGTTGGGACCAAGAGATGGATGGGTGACTTCAAAACTTAATGGAATATCATTTTACACATTTTGGCATTAGCCTTTTGTTTTTAATGTTATCATTTATGTTTTGTTATGTCCTGATACATGTATAGATATGATATCTTTAGATTAAATGATTTGTGATGTGCAAGATATTATATTATAAATACCATCTGCAATTTGTTCTTCAAATTATGAATGTTGTGATTATGTTTTCAGTTAAAATGGCAGTGTTTATCTTTCAATTTTGATTGAGAAACGAAATGTATAGATTACTTTCAGATTTATCTTACAGTAATTATGTATAATCATGAAATCACATATTTATGTTGGTGTCTCCGCTTCAATCATTAACACACAAAATGCCAACACTTTGTTCTAAATTTATTTAGAACAGTCTTAAGGTTCTTTATAGGTTTCCCTCTTGGACATGGTACTTGGATGTTCTCAAATCATGAAGATGCTTGGATACACATCACTAATTCACTAACAAGTTAGTTCAATTACTTTTTTATGTTATTTGTTTATCACTAAAATTCAAATGTGTGGTTTGGCTTTCGACTCTCCACACTTTTCTGTTTCATAGTATTTTCTTTTTATTATTTTAAGATTTATAAAGGAAAAACCAAAAATATTTTTATGTGCTTTCTTTATCTGCTTCTTCAAAGCACTAATTTTTCACATTGATTTTTGTAAGTTTAGATTAAAACTTGCAGTGTGTAAATCGTGTACATAAATAAGATAAGTAAATCTTCTATTTAAATATATCTACAATAGTTACGTCATACATATGTAAATATATATATAGTAATTAGCAATTAGTTAGTTATTTCATTTCCTTTTTATTTTATTTAGGACTCATAGATTGGATAACGGAGCCATTAAACCCGTCAGAACGAGTTACACCAAATGGCTTGGGTTATTTAGACAACCACGGACCAGACTCATTCTTCCAATTGACAAACAATCATTTTTTCCCATCAACAAATGACACTAGAAAGAGGGCCTGAATACAATTCATGGCATGTGGAAGTCACAAGAATCCTCCACCAAACACTCACTCCTCTACAGTAACACGGAGTCACTCTAACAACAATGTTACTTCTCAAACAAAAACCACCTCAAATGATAATCGCTAGATTCTTGTTGAGACAGTAACACCAAACCCTCAAGGGTTTAACGCATAAGAAATCATTCTTTAGTCACTTTTAATGACAAACAGTGCTTTGGCCCGTATCAGACAACCTAGTAGGCCTCTCAATCAACCTTTAGATTTCTGGGATATCCAAGAGCAACTTGAGAGAACTAGTCTACGTTTGGATCCTTCAGGAGATAATATCATAGATCCTGACCAAACCCCCACCCTTGGAGCTGCAGGATCTGGTATCCCACCTTCACCACCTCATTCATCTCCTTCCTCTTCAGGAGGGGAGTCATCCGATGAAAGAAGTTCTTCATCTGACCCATCTCAGCCTTCGACACCACCTATGCCCATGGAAAATCAAAAAAATCTTGCCATACCTTGGCTCGATCAAGATGTTATGGCCATACCTAGACCCCAACACCCTTTACCTAAACACCAGGAGAAGTGGCTACCTAAATTCAATCCAGACTCTAAGAAAATTGTCAAGGATCACATAAAGAAATTCATGCTATCCATTAGACTCTGAAGAATAGAACATGAAGATGTAGTATGTAGACTCTTTCCTTAAACGTTTGAGGGCAATGCCTCTACATGGTATTTCTCCCAACAACCTCACACCATTGTATCGTGGGACAAATTTGAGTTCTGTTTCCTTGAGAAGTTCGGAGATGATAAATCTCCTGAAGTCTTAGTCATGGAACTCTCCAACTTAAAGATGAACCCTAAGGAAAAAATAAAAGATTTTAACCAAAGGTTCCTCATGTTAAAAAATCTAATCCCCATTGATTCAATGACCGCAAAAAATCTCATTGTGGCATATTACACCAAAGCCCTACACTAGAATGTAGCAATTTGGGTTAAAAGTTCTAAGAAGGCATGTTACTGGAAGCCTTCGAGGAGGCAATCCAAATCGAAAAATATATTTTGAGCCTAAAATATAATCTTAGTAATGAGGCAGAGATAACCTCATCTTCTAAGAAGAAAATAGAAATTCTTCCTAGACCTCCCCAAACCAAAACTCAATCAAAGAACTCAGATTTGGAAAGTTTACAAACGGTCATCCAGAAATTATCAAATCAAGTCGTAGACTTGAGGAGATTAACTGAAGAAGCATCTTCAAGAAAATGAACTTACAAACCTCATTTTAAAAAACCTTTTCCCTCAAACTGACCAAACCCAACCCCTAAAGTTCTGAATTTTGAAATCATACAATACGCCATAGAGACTATCCTTGAAGCACATGATAACTTAGTTCCCATTGAGAATTATGAAGATGTGGTTGAAGAAGAAACAGTCGAAGAAGAGGAATCGTCTCCTAATATCTTCAGGCATTTTTCCGACAGTATTTTTCAAGACAATTTTGAATCTGTAACCCCAACAAAAAAAGTAACCCCAAGTTTAGAATATGATTTGATCAAAGACCTAGAGAAACTTAGAGCTAATATTTATGTTTATGAACTCTTGAAATTTCCTTTTCTTCTGTAGAAAATGTTTCAAAACATTGCGGAAAATAGTAAAAACAACAATCTGAACAACAAGAAAATTGCAGAAATCAGTCCTAAAACAACTCAAAAGGTTCCTACTAAAACAACACTTGAACCCTTAGATAAAAGAGACCTCACTAAAAAAACTGTATCAAAATGTAGATAAAGTAATTTCAGGGACAACGACTAAAAATCAACAAAGTTTTGTTGTTAATACTCGCAAAATGTCCCGCCTTTTTTATTAACTTATTAAATTTTCAATAGAAATGTACACAACTGCATGGTAGATTTTGGCGCATCATCAAATGTGATGCATTTCTATGTCTTCCAAAAAATCAATGCTGGATTTCAACCTTCTAGTATTAAAATCATTCAACTCAATCGGATGAATGTTAAGGTAATTGGTGATTTAAAAAATGTACTTGTTAGGCTATCCTCTAATCCTAAGGTTCACCAGATTATTGATATCATTGTTGTTGATATCCCTAAAGTGTACAGTTTATTTTTAAGCAGGGATTGGTCGAAACAGTTGCGTGGATACTTTGCGACAGACTGGTCTGATTTATGGCTACCAGAAAATGGAAAGCCAAACAGAATTAGGATTAATTGTGAGCATTACCTAAAACACACCATAACCAATTTGAATGATGCTAATGAACCATTTACTACTTCCACTAATTCAATTGAAATGCAGAGAATGGACACCTTTTTCAATAACTTCATGGCGGAAACTCCCATCATCACTGATCTGGAACAACAGTCGGAACTCATGACATGCACATAGTCAACAACTTTACCAAATGTGCCAAACACGGCCAATGAAGCTCACATATGGTCTATCTACTTCGATGGATCCAAATCTAAAGAAGGATCTGGTGTGGGATGTGTGCTCATTGACCTGGCAGGTAATAAAACTTTGATCGCTTACTGATTATAATTTGAATGTACAAACAACATTGTCGAATACAAGGAACTTCTGCAAGGACTCAAGGAAGAGGTAGATATGAATGTATAGAACTTAATGGTATTTGGTGATTCAGAAATTGTGGTTATACAAGTAAGAAATTCCATACATTGCCTATCACCACACCTAAAAAGTTATCAAACCAAGGTATGGAATCTAATGCACAATTTTTTTTCATTTAACATTTTGTCCATTCCAAGATTAAACAATTATGAGGCTGATTTATTTGCTAACGTGACTTCCAAAATTTTTCCCGTAGAAGGTTTTTCTCCAAATGCATTTTCAATTGAGTTATTGTTCAGACCATTAGTCTCAGACAATGTCACTAACTAGAGAGTGTTCGATGATGATCAACAAATCATTAGTTTTTTTTCACATGGAGGACACTTTCCGAGGTGCAGTTATCGATGAAGGCACCCACGATGAAGATCTCCACAATTTTATGGTAATATCATACTCGAGGTCTCCCGAATCAACATTAGATCTGGTAAATTCTATCCCTAAATCCATGGTAAGATTAGAAAAGTTTTATGATTTGCATGACAAATTCAGGAAATCAGTAAATTGTAAAAGAAATAGTTCTTCCTTGACCCATGAAAAAGTAAATCTAGGGACTAAAGATAATCCACAATGTATTAATCTGGGAACAGGATGTTCCGAGCAAGAGAGGTCATCCTTTATAAAATTTTTTAAAGAATTCAAGGATGTATTTGCTTGGACATACGATGATTTAAAAACTTTTGACCCTAACATTATACAACACATCATCCCCATGAAACCCCAGACTCAACCTTTTCAGCAGAAGCTGAGAAAGATGCACCCTGAGCTTGAACCCATGGTCAAGAAAGAACTAAACAAACTGTTGAATCTAAAGATAATCTTCCCAGTAAGACACACATAATGGGTATCTAATCTTGTCCCTATAAGGAAGAAAAGTGGTGAAATTTGACCCTGTGTCGATTTTCGGAACTTAAAACAAGCATCTGACAAAGGCAATTATCCTGTTTCTCCAATGGAACAAATTCCCTAGCAGGTATCTAGTTTTGAAAGATTGTCACTGCTAGATGGTTTTTCAGGGTACAACCAGGTCCTCATGTCTCCCCCAGACTAGTTAAAAACCACTTTTCGTACCCCATGGGGTACTTATGCCTACAAAAAAATGCCTTTTGGGGTTATAAATGTCGGGGCCACTTTCTAGAGAGCAATGGATATTGCTTTTCATGGTTTCATAAATCAATCCGTAGTGGTCTATCTTGATGACGTTACTATTTTATCCAAAAATAAGAAAGATCACTTATCCCATCTTAGGTTTTTCCTACAACAATGTTGCAAGTACGACATATCTCTAAATCCTAAGAAGTCTATCTTTGCAATGGAACAAGGAAAAATTCTTGGATTCATAGTATCTAGTGATGGGATGATCATCAATCCTAAAAGAACTCAAGCCATTGCCAATCTTCCTCCCCCCTCCTCCAAAAAATCTATGGAATCTTTTCTAGGTGAAATAAATTTTGTCAGAAGGTTTGTCTCGAGTTTTTCAGAAATGGTAAGGACATTGCAAATCTTAATCAAAAAGGATGTTTAGTATCATTGGGGACTGTAGAAAAATCAATCTTTTGACTCCATCAAAAAATCCATAGTGGAGGCTCCCTCCCTAATGAGCCCTGATTTTTCACAATATTTCACTCTTTATACGTTCTCCTCTGATTGATCTTATGTCATTTTGTTGACCCAAAAGGACACTAAAAGCAATGAAATCCCCATTGCCTTTATGAGCTTAGCCTTCAAGGGAGCAGAGATTAATTACCCAACTGTAGATCAATAACTGTATACTGTTTTTAAAGTAGTAAAACATTTTCGATCATATCTACTGAAATCCAGAACCAAAGTCATTGTGCCTTACCCTGCTGTCAGAAATTTGTTAGTACAAAAGGAACTGGGTGAAAAACGGGAAAACTGGATGACAGTGTTACAAGAATATGACCTCAAAATTACCCCCACGCAAATTTCCAGAGACCAAGGTCTATGTAAACTATTGGTTGATTTAGTTAAAGAGAAGCAAAGTCAAATTAATGTTTTAACTGAAAATCAACATAATCAAAGTCAAATTTGTTGTGCACAAGATGTTGCTAATTCTTGGTTTGATGAAATTAAGTTTTATCTAACACACGGTTATGCTCCTCACCATCTCGATCCAAAAAAGAGAAGAACATTAAGACTAAAATATTCACCTTTCCAGCTGGTAAACAACGTATTATTTCGTAAAAATTTTGATAACGTCCTTATGTGTTGTCTGGAAAGAGATGAAGCAAATAAAGTGTTATCTAAACTGCATACAGGAGAAGATGTGGGCACTTCGGTGGAGACACTACTGCTCACAAAGTATTAAGAGCTAGGTATTATTGACCAACATTATTCAAAGATGCCCATACATTATCTTGTAAATTAATAATCTTCCAAAAGGCTTCTTGATGATTACGGAAGGCAGCATTTCCTCTGCAACCTGTTTCGGTAGATTTTCCTTTTCAACAGTGGGGTCTTGACATCATAGGGCTTATTAACCCTACTTTCTTGCATCATCATAAATACATCATTACAGGGATGAATTATTTTACCAGATGGTCCAAGGATGCACCATTAAAAGTGGTAAACACCAGTAAGGTAATATCCTTCCTTAATTCAAACATCATTACTCAATTCGGTATTCTTGAATGTTTGGTCTTCAATAATGCTTCCTATTTTATGTCCCTTGATATGAGTGTTTTTTATTTAGAAAAAGGGATAAAATTGAAATATTCTGCCAGCTATTACCCCCAAGGAAATGGCTTAGCAAAATCAACAAACAAAGACCTGATCAAAATCATCAAGAGGACAGTTTCTAAAAACCACAAAAACTAGCACAACATGCTTTTTAATGCAATCTGGGCTGATAGGGTGACTCTGAAAACCATTGTTGGTAATTGTAGAAATTTCGATACAAATTAATGTATTCCTGCGATTCTCCTGATCCAACAATTTCTGCTACTGTTAAATACAAAATCGCTTCTACTATTATTCTTGCAAATTAAATTAAACCACAATCACAATCACAATCACAAAGTGAAATATCAAGAACACATAACACAAAAGTTTTATCAAGAAAGCGTAAAGCTAAAAACCCCACTATCATATATTATGTATATCATGAATCATGAAACAATCTCATACAAAACTCTAATCCAAGAGCTCTCAGTACAATACAATCGTCTCACACTGTCATACACAAATCAACAAATACATGTGTCAATTCCTGTGTCTAGACAACTTGCTATTCGAGTTCTCACAATGATCGAATACTACATGAATTCCCTGGCTTGCACATGCTCATAAGCATATCCACTGCATGTGTCATCAAATCAGAACTGATAGCCAAACTATCCCTTTCACCTATTATCTCAACTGGGTCTCCACTAGATCTGACATGCATGTAGTTAACTGTGGTGAATCTTCAGTTGCATGTGAGTTCACTGATTAACTGAACTCTCACTAGTGCAAGTTTAGTTACAACTAGTACAATTGATCTTAACTCACTTAACTACACTTATGATTCTGTTACAAATCCAACTCACTCAGTTATGAATGAAATAATAGCTTAATGTTTATTGTCTAATTTAATTAAGGGAAAAGTAAATTAGACACATGTTTCTTGTTGACTTTTCAATAGTAATTCCCCCTTCTTTATCGTCTACGAAAGAGAAGCATTTCTCCCTCCTCATGTCCTACTTCCCTCACTGCAACTATCACAGAAAGTTCAGGAAGAGGATTGTCCTCCTCTTGAAAGTCACATTAATTCTTTGTTGAAACTAGAGGAAGTTAGCAAACAAGAAAAAGAAAGACTAGATAAACATCAACACATTGTTAAAATCTGGTTCGATTCAAGTTCTGCATCAGATAGGAATTTCAAGGTGGGAGATTTGGTTCTCAAATGGGATAAACCTCATGAAGGAAAATGGGAACATTCCAAGTTCCAGAATCTGTGGTTAGGACCTTTCTTAATCGCTGAAAAGCTAGGTCTTGGCTCTTTCTTCCTATCGAATTTAGAGGGATAGCCAGACACCTTCCCGATGAACGACCAAGCTCTGAAAAGGTATTTTTCATGAAAAGTCCTAGATGTATCTCTTGTACATATTTTTTTATTTTATTTATTTATTTTTTTGTTTTCTGGATTTTGTTGCAGCTTCATTTTATTTGTTTTCATTGATTTCCGGTTAAAACATGCCTATACCACAGTTTGATTCAAGGAGGGAAACCTGAATGTATCATCTTAAGCAACAGTCGAGGACTAGCAGAGAATTAATTGTTGTGATTTCTTGATATGCAGACTGTTAAGAACCAAACATCAATATAG
>CBVK0102369377.1:0-19732 GCA_900067695.1 Picea abies
TTGTTCTTCTTCTTCTTTGGACAGTTAGTAGCGATATGCCCACGTTCGTGACAGTGAAAACACTTCACTTTGGACAAATCCAACTTCTTGACTTTAGACTCGGAATTTGATTGGGATTTCTTCCATTTCCCTTTCCTTGCCTTTGCATTCAAAGCACAATCCTCTTCATCATCACGCTTTGATGAAGATCCATCTCTGGTATTCCGCCTGAACTCCTCTTGCACCAGATCCGACCATAGTCATTCCCAATCCGGTAATTTTTCCCTTCCATTGACAGAGTCTTGATAACTGTGCCAACTCTTGGGAAGCCCTAGGAGCGCCAAGCTCACCAAATCATCAACAGTGATTGTTATTCCCACACTTCCAAGCTCATCCCGACATTGGACAAACTTTGTGAGATATTTTGGAATGGTTTCGCCTTTCTCCATCTTGATCTTCCTGAGTTTATCTTTGAGCGCCAATTTCCTATGGTCGCTGCTATTTTGGAACAGATCTGTCAAAACCTTCCACATTGCATATGGTGTGGTTTTCCCATGGAGACTTGAGACAATGTGGTCTCGTACTCCCTCCAACAGAATCCTCCTCGCCTTTGCTACTTTCTTTTGCCATGCATCAATATTTGCAATGTATGTCGTAGCTGGCTTAGGAACATCTGCGTCAATGTAACCCTTCAAGCCATTGTCTTCAAGAACTGCCTCCATCCTGTCCTTCCATGCAATGAAGTTAGAGCTTCCCTCGAGTGCATACTCCAACCTCAAGCCATTGAAAGACATTTTGATCTTGAATCAAGTGTCGCACCAAGAAAATCTAGCAAATTTGAATGTTATCCAACCAAAAAACTCAACCCCTTCACTTTCTCCTTGCCCTGGAAGGTTCACACCCCTCCTGAGAGCATCCTGAAGGGAGTTCGCACCCTGCCTGTGAGTAGCCTGCAAACTGTCCTGAGAGGTTCGCACCCTGCTCCACTATAGCCTGCTAACTTTTTTGAGAGTTCGCACCCTGCTCCACTGTAGCCTGCTAACTTTTCTGAGATGTTCGCACCCTGCTCCACTGTAGACTGCGAACTTTTCTGAGATGTTCACACCCTGCCTTTGTCTAGGGTGCGAGAATTTCTGTTCTTGAAAACACCGGAAGTTTTCAGTACTGTGTGTTCGCACCCTGCTAGAGACGGGACCTGCGAGATGCAATTATGTTCGCACCTCACTTCCGTGACTCCGTGGCCTCCGTGGCTCTGATACCATGTAGAAATTTCGATACAAATTAATGTATTCCTGCGATTCTCCTGATCTAACAATTACCACAACTTGTTAAATACAGAATCGCTTCTACTATTATTGCGGAAGCAATTTAAACCACGATCATACCACAATGAACAAAGTGAAATATCAATAACACATAACACAATAAGTTTTACCGGGAAAGCGTAAAACTAAAAACCCCACTATCATATATTATGTATATCATGAATCATGAAACAATCTCATACAAAGCTCTAATCCAAGAGCTCTCAGTACAATCGTCTCACACGCCTCCTCTGCACAAACTCTGCAATCCGAATTCACACGATAAATCGAATGAATCGTTTGCACATGCTCATAAGCATATCCAATGCATGTGTGAACAACTCACAACTGATAGCCAACTGTCCCTTTCACCTGTTATCTCAACTGGTGTCCATTGGAATGACATGCATGTAGTTAATCGTGGCAAGTCTTTAGTTGCATGCGAGTTTAACTGATTGTGAATTAATGAATAATTAATTCACTGAACTCGCACTAACACAACTAAGCTTAACTCACTTAATTACACTTACAATTCTGTTACAATTCCAAATCACTCAGTTATGAATGAGATAATAGATTAATATTTATTGTCTAATTTAATTAAGGGAAAACTAAATTAGACACATGTTTCTTGTTGACTTTTCAACAACGCCAAGTAAAAGTATTCCACATATGACAAGGAATTTTATGCAATGATTCAAGCTTTGAAAAAATGGAGGCATTACCTAATTCCTAAAGAGTTTGTCTTGTATAGTGACAATCATGCTTTGCAATTTATTACTAGGCAAGAAAAGTTGAATAAAAAACATGGAAAATGGGTATAATTTATGTAGAATTTCACTTTTGTTATTAAACACATTGTTGGAACTGCTAACAAAGTTGCAAATTCTTTGAGTAGGAGGAGTTTGATTGTACAGGAATTCCAGGTGGAGACATTAGGATTTGAACACCTCAAGGAGATGTATAAAGAAGATGCAGATTTCAAAGAAGCTTACGAGGCATGCAATAATCCTTTATTGGGAGATAGAAGCCCATGGACTGAATATTTGATTCAGGATGGACTTCTGTTCAAGGGGAGCCAATTATGCATTATGAAGTGCTCAATGAGAGACAACCTACTAAAAGAAAAACACAGTGGAGGTTTAGCTGGAAACTTTGGTCATGATAAGACATTTGCACAACTGAGTAATTCATATTATTGGTCGAGCATGAGAGCAGAAGTGAAGAAGTTCGTGAACAAATGCATAATTTTTTAGTATTCAAAAGGAAGACAACAGAACACTAGTTTGTATTAGCCATTACCAATTCTAGAAAGGCCATGGGATGCAATCAGTATTGATTTTATTTTTGGATTTCCTAGAACTCAAAAAGGGAGTGATTCCATATTTGTTGTGGTGGAAAGATTCTCAAAAATGACACATTGCATACCATGCCAGAAGACAAGTGATGCCACACACATCACAAATTTGTTTTTCAGAGAAGTAGTGAGACTACATGGATTACCAAAGAGCTTAGTTTCAGACAGGGACACCAAATTTGTAGGACACTTTTTGAGGACTCTATGGAAGAGACTGAGAACGAACCTATCCTTTATTTCAACATATCACCCTCAGACAGATGGACAAACTGAAGTGGTAAACAAAATTTTCATAAACTTATTGAGAAGTTTAGTCACTGAGCAAGGTCAACAATGGGATCAGATTCTGGCACAGGTAGAATTTGCATTCATCAATTCAGTGAACGGGAGAAGAAGGAAAATTCCATTTGAAATTGTGTATGGTATACAACTGAGAGGGATTACAGAGTTGAGATATTTGAGTCAAGATGAGTTGAGAAGTGCTGAAGTAGAGGATTTTGCAACAGAAATGCAGAAGCTCCATAACATATTCAGAGAACAGCTACAGGACAGAAGTCAAAAATACCAGAACAGAGTTAATCAAAGGAGAAGAGAAGTTCAATTTGAAGTTGGAGATAAAGTTTTAGCTCATTTGAGAAAAGAGAGATTCCCAAGGGAAATGTATAATAAATTAAATATGAAAAAGATAGTACCATCCAGGATTCTCAGAAAATTCGTAGCCAATGCTTGTGATATTGAATTACAAGACAATGTTGGGATATCATTAATATTCAATGTTTCAAACCTATATCCTTACAGGAAATATGAAGCGGGAGAATTAGATGATCAGACAAAAATTATGTGGAAAGAGAAATTGCCCACAGCAGAAAAAACTCAGATGGAGAAAATTATTGAACAAAGGGATGGAAAGAAAACCAGAAGGAAGACATATCCTGAGTACTTAGTGAAGTGGAAAGATCATCCAATGGAAGATGCAAGTCGGGTCACAGAACCTGATATTTTGAAGCATGGAAAGACAGTGCAGGAGCTCATGGATAGGAGTACATGGAATTTTTTTAACTAAAGGAGTATGATGCATGAGCATCGCCTTCAAAGTCAAACAATGCACGTGTGGAGGTAGATGACGAACATCTCAGCAATGACAGAATTTAAAATTGAGCATTAACTCATAATTAAATGGGTTGTTGAGATATTTTTGTAACAACAATTTGAAAATTGTAACTTGTTGGTAAAGTCTAGAAGGACTGTAAGAAACTGCAAATATGGAGTGTTGACTCTATCTGGTAGTAATTAGTAGTTATTGTAATAGGACGGAGTAGGTGTTATTTTTTAAGTTTAAAATGATATATTTCAGGACAGGACGAGAGAGCTCATTGAGCCAGTCCTTAGATAGTTGATTTTTACATTGTAATAGATCAGTATGGATGGGTAATTGTAAGAGAGATCAATAGTGCAGATTAGAGCAGCAGAAACACTATGTACTTTTGTTTTCATGAATGAAGAGAACAGACAAAAAATTGTTACAATTCATTTTTCATGTATGAGTGGTTGAGAAATTAACTGTATGAATTTGTGACGAAGTTGGTTGAGATTCATCGTTTCTCTTCTAATACTTGAATGCAAGGTGTGCATCTCAAATGCAAGGTTTGCATCAACTGAGTTTACGATTGACTCAAGGAGAAGATCAGAGAGAATTAGAGAAACTCATACCAGGTGCAAGGTGTGCATAGTGTCAAGAAGCCAACAAGCTTCAGAGAACCATCATAGAGGAACTCTAGGTGAGTGGAAATCATTTTATTCTCAAGAAAATCCTTTCAAATTGAGTTATTAAAAATCCTAAGAATGCAAGGTGTGCGTAGGAGATCAAATCCTCCTAAGTGTAGCATCTCAGAAGGGAGAGCACCATAATAAGTGTTGACGAGATCCAGAGATCGGACTCACAGGAGAAGTGAAGGGTTAGAACCTTCGAACTCTAAGAAATATTCTAAGTTTGAAAGAAAGTGAAAGTGCGGAGAAGAACCAAGTGTTGATCCTAGTCGTTGATTCAAGAGGGATCTGGACCATTGGTTGCCCAGGAAGAAATTCAGTGTTTCGAGGATCGGGAGAACAAAGGAGAGATTCTTTCGACTCCCTCATATGTGAAATCATGATTGGATCTAGACCATTCATCATGAAGAGTTGTGAGTCGTCAATCCAGGGTGATCATAGGTTTCAGGGTTTTGGTCATTGGGGAAACAAGAGTGAAGACTTCCCCAAAAATCGTGAAAGGAAAATCGTCGATTTAATCTTGGTCGTTGATTTATGGAGGATCTGAACCATAGATTGGTCATCAAATATTCAGGAATCATGAGTGTGGAGGAAACGAGTACCCAAAAATATCGATATGCAAAATCTTGATGTGCTAGGAAGGTCTAGCCCCAAAATGTAGCCAGAGGTTATATGGCAGAAGTAAAGGGAGGAGCTAGCCTAAACTAAGCCCCTGTCGCAAGTTCAAAACTAGGGATTTTGAAAAACAAGGGGTCGATTTCTTCAAATCGTCGATTCACAAAATGTGACACACCTTTGGGCTTAGTTGGTGGTCATAGGTGGTGGTCACGTAGAGAAAGTATACGAGAGGAGTTGAGGGCTCGTTAAGCCCCTTTTGGATTTTGGGAGTTGGAGAGTCAGGAGGGTCTCATACGTCGAAGCCACGATGTTGTGAAACACGATGAGCACCTTTTGGGTAAGGCTTGTGGTCACCATTGGTGATCATGTGGGGCGGGGGGGGTGAAGCTTGCACTTGGTGCTTGATTGATCCGAAATCGGATTCAGAAGGCTGTCAGGGCATGAAAAATGCTCAAAAATAAAAGTGCTCAGAATTCGATGAAACCAATGCCATTGTGTCCACCTCATCTTCCCGATTCCAGCGGTATATTTACTTTTTCAAACGGGCTCCGTATGCGAAAGTTATTGTGTTCTGATCGGAAGCCCACACAGGTAAAAAGTCAAAGGTCAACTGGTCAAAGAGTCAACGCTGACATCATCATGTTGACTGTGCAGTAGATGACGTGGCACTCTGGCTGATGGTGATTGGGTAGGTTTTCTGACAGGGCAGACATGTGGCAGGCAACTGGACCAGTCAATGGTTGACAAGTGGCATTTGTCCGTCGAATGGAAAAGTGCCACGTGGCACCCAGTCATCAGTCAATGTGGTATGTTTCAAAAAAAGTTTTGGGGTCCCTGGGTTTTGAACCCATGACCAACCACTAAGCCTAAGCGCCTTCACTTTAGTCCTATAACCATTGCGCCCAAATTAATTTATATTATTAAAACCCACAATATTAATTATATTGTATGGTTATGCGCATAAAGGAGGAGAGGGGCTAGCGCTTAGCCCTTTGGGCTAAGCGCTTGGCCATATGGAGTCCATATAACCTTGCCAAAGGAGCACGCGCCCAAGCCTAAGGGGCTAAGCATGAATTTAACCAATTTATGGTTATAAAGTGGGTTTTTCCAACCACTTTTGAGTTTTTAATGTAATTAAACTCATTTTTAATGTAATTAACTCATTTTTAAGGGTTATTGGGCATTTTTAGAGCCTAAATTCGTGGAGGAAGTTGGAGATGGACAACTAACTCCCCCACTATTTAACCAAGGCCATTTTGAGGCCAAGGGGAGAGATTTTGAGAGCAATTCAGAGCAGAGATGTTGAGGCAAAGCCAAGTCAAAGCCAGTTTGAGGCAGGGAAGCTGTTGAGGAGGAGATGCTGTCGGACGATTTCTAAGAGCTCGGGACATCCGTTTTAGGTGCCGTAAGTTGTGAAAGATTCTAGAGATCATGGCGAACATGACAAGATCAGTCTAGAATCCAATCGACATTGTAAAGATGTACTAATAAGCTTTCGAAAAGAAATAAAGAAGCCTCCCTCACAGAGAAAAGGCCCGGAGACGTAGGCAAAGTTGTGTCGAACTCCGTTATCAAACTTGTGCATTATGGTTTGCTATTTTTCATTGCTTTTCAGATCTGCAAATATGTTAATGACTGTATAATTCATTTTCTTTTCCTCTTTCTTTCGTTAAGTTTCCCAATGGTTAATAAATGCATGCGAATAAAACTCAACCATAGTCATTTCGAAAAATCCTGACAGATCATTGATTCATGCATGGCAAGTTTCAATAACAGGACCTGTGGATTTGTTTAATATAGGTTCTAGCAGGAATCAAAGAGTTGTTCCAGCTCAAGGAAGGAGAATGATCCAGTGACTGGGAGGTCAACAGACCCTACTAAGGTAGGGGAGGCTGCATCATTTACTTTAGACAAGTAAATTATGAAAATGCTTGAGTAAGATCAATTAATATCTTATCCTCAACATTTATTTGGCGACCATACTAGGGAGATATTCGATATCTCTCTAGTTAAACTCTATACTCGATTTTTCATCGATACAACTTTCTTTTTTGTTTTGATTCCTTGACTATTTTTCTATTCATGACTTTCCCTGTTGCAAGATAGCCCAATCTTGAACCTGGTCTCCAAGACCAGACCAACATTGCTTTGAACCTGTTTCATACTATTTTAGACAATGCTAGGACCCGTGCTAAGCTTAACCATTCTTGGGCAGCAATTGAAAGAGATATTAGTGTCCAAGAACAATTGGAAGCTAGACATAGGCAGTCCAGAAATCAACAATAACCTCTCGTTTCTTCAGTTTTGGACTTTCTTTCATGACCTTAGATTCCCATGCTTCTAGAAGAAGAAGAGGCTTGTCACCTGAAATCAATCCTATTGCTGAAATAGGAAGGAGAAACGTTGTGTTATCTGCCCAACAAAGTGCTCTAAGGAAAACTTCATCTGATTCATCCAGCTCGTCTTTCTCTCCCTCACCTATCATCCACAGAATGGCATCTAGTGGTGGCTCTGGTGGCATTGGAAGTTCTCCATGTTCCCAATCTTCATCGTCATCAGTGATTGGTAGCTTGTACAACCATCATATCCCAGTCCAATATACTACAAACCCCACCAAAGTCATTAAAAATTATGGCCTTTTTTAGTTCGAAGAAGATGCCACGACCAGACCATGGCATGTGTCTTCTCCTCTTAATTTAGCACCTGCTACTCACCCTCTTCCAAAGTTTAAAGAGAATTTGCCTAAGTTTTTCAGGAAATAACACTACCAGTACTAATGAACACCTAGTGGCATTTTAGAATGATTTTCATAATATAGGGGCTAACGACAATGACACTTGCATGCGCATGTTTGTTAATTACTTGGAAGGAAAGGTTGTGGACGATTTCTTTGACCTTCCTCCTAAGATCTTTTCTACTTGGGAGGAACTGATTTATTGGTTCTCATCCACTTATGGGCAATATAAAAGCCCTTCTAAGAAGTTGAGCGAGTACAACAACATCATTTACAAATATGGTGAGACCATCAGGTCCTTCAACTTGCATTTTACCAAGTTGTATAACCAAATCCATGAACTTATCCACCCCCAGAACCAAGCCACCTTCATACATTACTACAATACATTGCCTTCTCCTTATCTTCACAGGCTTGAAGAAAAGTCCATTGATAACCTCGGTTACGCTCTGCACACTTGCTCAAAGTATGAGGAACATCTTGAATGAACTAGTCCACCTCGGGGAGAATCAGTTAGACAGACAAATATGTCCACTCTCGTACAGCTGGTACAAGACATGAATAACCGTATGACATATTTTGAGTGGAAAGTTACATTCAACCCCCTCACCCCTAGAGCTTCATCCTCTTTTTCCCTTCCTTTTAGAAGTCTGGTTAAAAATAATTTCCAGTTGAAGGTTATCCTGCCTCAGATTTGGTGTAACTTCTGCACGGAACATCATGAAGAAACCACATGTGACATAAGGAAGAGTGCCAGTGACAAGATATTTAGTAAACAACCAGAAGCCACTATCACTGTCATAGATTTTGATGAGCCAAAATATGTCATGGTCATCAATACTAAGAACAAATCCTATGCCCCAAAAGGAAAATTTGACCCTCCTTATAGTTCTTCTAACCCAAGTTCATATTCAACCGTTGATATGCCCTAGGTTCCCAAAGTTCCTGAGAGTCAAGGAATCACTCCTCTACCCCCTCTTCCAAATACATTATCTTGAATCAATTGGCCAACATCAAGGTGGATGCAACCCTCCTAGACATGGTTGTCATCCCTGAACAATAGATGCATCTGAAACAATTCATGGAAGGAAAATCTTTCATTGTAGCCAATCTTTCCGAAGAGGTAAGCGAAGAGGATTCTTCTATAAATAAAGTAGGTGTACATAAATTTAGATACCTTGTAAAAAATCCCCCTTTTTATATTTCTATAAATATCATGGATAAAATCACCCACTGTTTCCTCATTGATGGTGGTTCAGGCCCAAGTGTCTTGTCGAAGATTATTATGGAAGAGCTAGGATTATCTTATACAAACGAAAAATGCCAGAAGCATGCTTTCCTATAATAGTATGCAACAAACGACCATAGGCAATATTAAGGATGTAACCTTGGTTTTATGCGCTCAACCTAAGATAAGGACAACCCTCAGCATTCAGGTGATTTATATGTCTGTAAGAAATTACTCAATTATCTTAGGGAGATATTAGCAAGCCCTAACAGGTGGATACCTCTCACTCGACGGGACACATCTATACATTCCTCAAAATGGAAAGAATACCATAGTCCTTAGAGAAGGAAGAATCTCACCCTACATAGAGAATGTTCTACAGTCTAGTGTAAACTATATCGAAGAAGACCTAGGAGTGTATTCCATATTCGCTGAAGAGGATGATATTCCTCTGGGAAGAATTGATTTAGAGGATGAATTGTGGCATATGCACTTCGATGGTTCACACTCAGATGAGGGTAACGGGGCTGGTATTATCTTGGTTTCCCCTGCAGGAAAGATTCATAATCTGTCATACATGTCGGAGTTTTCTTGCTCAAACAATGTCACTGAATTCAAAGATTTGATGTTAGGAATCAAGAATTCCCTTAATCTTGGTTGTGTTCACCTTTCAGTGTTCGAAAATTCTGAGCTTGTTGTGAACCTAACACATAAGACATGATCTCCTAGCAACAAGATGATGGAACAATATTCCCAAATTGTTTGGGAACTTGTCTCAAATCTCCTATCTTTTAACATCACTCATGTTAGGAAGGAGTTGAATTCAATAGCTGATCGATTAGTTGTCTTCACAACCTCTCCTAATCAACAGATCTTGCCTCACTAGCCTGATTGTGCTCTCCAATCTCTACATCATTCATACATTTATGAGAATGAAAATTTATGGAAGGCCATCCCTAACGATGAAAGTATTTGTTCTATCAGTCAAAATGAACCTTTCAATCCTGAGAAGATTATATCTGTAGAAAATAATGAAATTCTTGAGGGCTTGAATCCTCTTAAGGTTTTGTTTTCCTTTATTGTTGGAGGAAATAAAGAAAAGGAAGAGGATTCATAACTGAAGGTGATTGAAACCATCTCCATGAACATTAGGACACCTAGATCATCCTCGAGCATTAAAATAAATATCCAGGGTTCGGATAAATAAAAAATGAAATCTGTTGAATTAATTAGCGGATTTCAAAAGGTTTTTGCTTGGCTTAATGTGGATCTTCATGGTTTTGATCCAGGTGTTGTTCAGTGTACTATGAAAGTAGCTAGGCAAAAAAAGAAACTTGTTAACTCTACACTGAAAACAACCTTTCGAAGGGAGTTGGGATATTTCTTAAGAACTGAAATGTTTTCTTTTGTCCACCCTGAAGGGGTTTCAAATTGGGAACCTGCTTCGAAGACCCCTGATAATTTCAGAACCTTTATTAGTCTTTGAACTTTCAAGCAAGCAATTATAGGAAATCCTTTTCCTTCTCTCAATATGAGAATGTTTCTGCAACAGGTTGTAGATTTACACTTGGAGACCTTACTTGAAAGTTTGTTTGGTTACAATAAAATCAAGGTAGAAGGGAAAAACTATCACAACACCATTTCCACCACTAATCGTGATACTATGTCTTACAATTTCCTTACCTTTGGCTTATTTGATACAAGTATCGCCTTGAGAAGGTTTATACACACAACTTTCGATGAGTTGGTCAGTCTCCATGTTTATCTTGATGATTTAATCATATCAGTCAAAGGGTTGATAGCTACATAAAGATTTCAAGTGTTGGGACATTTCCGTATTACTTTCGTCTTGGACACTAACTCATAAATTTTAAAGGAATTGCAGAGACAATGGTTTTCCCAAACCATTAGCAGTCCTCGTTTGAAATATTACAAGGGACCAACGTGAAAATTTTTCTTTGTTGATTGAATCTTTTGTATACTAGTAGTGTAGCTTTGTTTTCAATTTTGTGCTTCTTTTTCTTCTTTACAACACTTTGGTTTCTGCTTCTGAGTTGTTTTTTTTCTTGCTACGTTTTATTTTTGCCTTTTACTGCTACTGTTTTAATTTATGCATTATTACTTCTATTGCATTTTTTGTCTTTATCATATTTTAGCACTCAGTCGGATTATATTGTTGGATCAATTCTACCATAGTGACACTCCTGCAAAGCATTGTTAGTCAATAACAATCAATCTTGCACAACTTATATGATCTCTCCATTGAAGGGCCCTTGAATTGGTTACATATTCCGGCTGCAATCTTACAAGGAATTGGTTGTTTCCTACTTTTACTTGCCATTTATTCATTCATCAAGGTCTTAAGAGAAAAACTATAAGCTTCCTCCTTCAGGTTAAGAGCTTATGATTATGGATACAGTGGTAAAACCCCTCATACTTAACACTTTTCATGAGTTATTCCCAAATTCTCAATCATCTTTCCATTAAATCCGCTCACTTCCCCCTTTTGCATAATCATTTGAGTCACGTCTTCTTGAGATTACTATTCTTGGTCTGCGAAACCATGAGTTCTGAGTTCTAATCTGTTAAAAACAAATTTCCCTATGGAGTCACCAATTTGTTGACGATTGAAAACGTCAACGTAATTTCACTTGCAAAGTGTTGCTAAGCCTATTATTATATAAGACTAAATAATGCTAGTAGGTGGGACCCCCTTGAACTTTTCAAGATCGGGTCTGTTCATTTTCAATGTTATGATGATGCGTTACAAAGTTACATGGTTGATGAGAATATAGTTGTCGTTGATATCATTTAAGTTTTGAGATATTGTTCCTTCATGATACTACAACCTGTTATTCATTCATGGTATTTGTTCTTCTCGCCTGTACAAATAAAATGTTAGTGAAAATTACAGAAAGACATTTTGAGGAAAAGTAAATGCTATATCTAATGCAAAAAAAAAGGAGACCTAGCTCTATATACTTGTTGATAGTGGTTAATTCCTAACTAACAAAGAAATGGCTATGAAATATTGTTTAATTACTTTTTTTTATATATGTATATGGTGGAAATTTTGGTGGCACACTTTGGCAAGGTGACAATGCAATGGCTATGCATTGATTAATGGGATCAGTGGCTAGCTTACATATGTTATAACATTGGTGGCTCATGGAAGTGATGGCTTGTGTTTTTATGGTGATTATGCTATGTTTTGGTTAAATGTTTGATGATGATGCTATACATGATCGTTGGATTGTGTAGTGGTCGAGCGATTTATTTGAGTTATATTGGGAATGTAAACATGGGTGGCACATTTGGCAAAGTGAATGCAAATGGTTGGATTATTATGTCGACTTGGATTATACTATGGTTTGAATGTGTTGATACTATCGATCCATTGGTTGATTAATGGTGATAATGGAAGTCTCGTTGCCATGTACTATGGAGTAAATGAGATATGGGTGGAGGCGACGTGCATTTACTGTACGTCACCTTTACCCTTCCCATTGGCGTTTTTATGGTGATTATGCTATGTTTCGGTTAAATGTTTGATGATGATGCTATACATGATCGTTGGATTGTTTAGTGGTTGAGCGATTTATTTGAGTTATATTGGGAATGTAAACATGTGGAACATTTGGCAAAGTGAATGAAAATGGTTGGATTATTATGTGGACTTGCATTATACTATGGTTTGAATGTGTTGATACTATCGATGCATTAGTTGATTAATGGTGTTAATGGAAGTCTCGTTGGCATGTACTATGGAGTAAATGAGATATGGGTGGAGGTGATGTGCATTTACTGCATGTCACCTTTACCCTTCCCAGTGGCCACCACCCTAGTCAGACTGTTGTTTTGATCTTCCTATTGTGTTCACGCTTCGGATTTCTAGCATGGTGAAACCACTCAGCCACCTCTCGTCGTAAGGATTTCGATTAGAAGGTATGTCTCTTTTGGACATTATTGACTTCACACTGGTTATGAAATGATTTTGGAACAGTTGTGTGGGTTTGTGTTTTTACTAAGTTCTGCAACTGTGTGGAATTTTGGATTTGAATGAAAATAGATGGTTCGGCTCATGTAAATTTAAGTTCGTTGGTTTTTTAGTCTTCCTGGGTGATAGATATTTATTACCACTGCGTGTTGGTTGAAGGGTTTTGTTTAAAATCATGGATGGATGATTGTCTGCTCAGTTATTGGGTTTGATTAAGAGCCATGTTTTATTATTCGGCCTTGTCAAGGGATTGTCTCCCATCCACAAGCATCATAGCCCTTGCGTGTACACCTTCAACCTCGAACTCTCACTGAAGTTGGCTCTGTTCCTCCTATGAAGGTTACTATTAAAACCCTAAAACCCTCCAGGCCGAGGTTGCATAGGGAAACTGTCGAGCCTATCAAGTGTTTTCTAGTCACCATGCTCTATTACCTTGAATATGTGTTCACCCATGGGTCATATAGCCATCAAGTTGGTTTAGTTTCTCATCACTACCTCTGTGATAATGGAATGAGCCTCACATTGACAATAGCACTGCTAAGGGTCATGATCACCAGCCTGTTGTCAAAGAATCAATTTTTTGTTATGAAAGGGCCTCTGTCATTTTTTTCTTTTCGTTCGGAGGTACATACCATTATCACGCTTGTTTGGTTTATTTATTCCCTCACCACAGTGCCAAATTGTTGGTTATTATACAACCACTAGAGTGGTGCTTATGATGTTCAGATAATGGTTGGAATTAGTCACAAGGGTTTGGTTTTGTCACACATGTCACGTCCTATAGATAATGTCTTGAGAATTAGAAGACTGGATTGGATATGTTTACTGCATCTTTTTACACTTGAATGTGTGTGGCCTGGTCACTCACAAGAGACTAAATAAATGGCCCAGAATGAAGTTTTTAGTTATATCATGGTTATATATATTGTTGTGTGGTTATGGGAATTATGACACTATGGAATTCTCTCAGTCATGCACCAAATATAATATGGATGGATTGTATTGTATGCCCAGTGATACCCATAAATTCTAAGTGTGTTTGTCTTTTGCGATGGATCTTTGTTGATGACAGTTGTGTGGGACATTTGGCCCAGTTTTTAATAGCACTAAGATATATTTCTTTTATAGTGGCATGGTTACACGGTTTCAAAAATGCATTTTTGCATAGCTTGTGTCTAAATGATGACTGTTGGTTGTATAGACAATTTCCTTTCAGGTGTGGCATGTGAGGTGTTGATTATTTTGATCTTTTTATTGCATATATATGTATGGGAATGTATCATTATAGATCATGATTGGCTCTGTAGAGACTCCATTATTATTTTTGGGAAACACTACTTTCAAATACAAACGTAGATTGGGGAATGTATGGAATGGTGGATGTTAATGGTTACAGACTGAGTGTTGTTGTTGACTGTTGTGACATGAAGAATGTAAGAATAAAGGAAACAGAAACTCCTTCAAATTGTGTGAAGTACTTCTATTTTGTGATAACACTGTGTTGGATATTAATGGACAGTAAAATTAAACAAATGCACAAGAATTATTACTTAGTCATCTGATTGTCGATTGATGCATATTTTTCTTACTGCAAATATGTTATGTATTGCTTGATTAATATCATGAATAGTAAACTTTTTTTTTTTTTGTTTCCCTCATTATCTCATTTTTCGCTAATTATAAACCCCTCACATATCCCATATTCATTTTTTTTACCCCTTGTTTTGATATTGATCACTGCTAAGAAAATTTGTGTGTTATATTGTATAGAAATGGCAGAATTCTATGTGGATTGTAGTGAGTTTTGTTAGTTTCTTACAGTTGATTGTTGTTATCATTGAGCAGTGACCATATATCTTCCCTTTCATTATATCATTTTTTTCTCAAATTACAAACCCCTCATGTATCCCTAAACATTTTTTCCACCCCTCTGCTTATTGATTAACATTAGAACAATTTGTATGGATTGGATTACATGAACCTGATAAATCTGAGCCAAATCTATTTTGTATTTTTAAGGAGTTTTCATGCATGGTTATTTAAAAGACTATTTTCTAATTGTTAACATATGCAGGATGAGTTTTTTCATTCGGGGAAGCCATGGCCAAGGAAACAGAGGTAGAGGTAACTGAAACCGAGGACCAAGGAGGCCTAAGTTCTAAATACATTTCGATGTTGATTCTAAAGAGATTGGCCAATTGTTCCATGATGGGTTCTTTAATTGGATTGGATAAGGAATAGTCCAACCGAGGCCTGAAAGGCCTCCCTTCCAAGTCCTTCAAGGACCCGGTATACATGTGCCTCCTCATGTCTCTTTACAACCTGAAGTCCCAGAAAATGATGGGATGCAAGAGATTGTTCACCCGACAGTATCCCAACACCATGGCTGGACAAACTTAACTTTTCCTTCTTCCCCACCTTTGAACCCCATTTCCCAAGATGCCCCTAACCACTCACTAGTGCAATCCTCCAATGACAGGAAGAGGTTGAAGACTGAAGCCCACCATGCATCTGGTAAAGGAAACGTTTTTGTAGCCCCTTCCTCACCCTCCGATGACTCTGGAAAATTCGGGTCTTCATAGATGCATCTGAGGGATGATTTTTCCCATGTGATTAGTGAGATAAATCCTAAAGGATATTCCCAGCTCAAGGCATTTTCATGGAAATCAGGAGGCGACAGAAGCAACAAAGGAAAGGTTGCTTCACAGACTGGAAAATATGGGTTTTAATTTTTATGTCAATTATTGTTTTATAATAGTGGTCTCCATGGATTTTGGACAACATGTTTCATTTTGGATATATGAGGATTAATTTGAATTATTTTCAAATTTTATGAGCTAAAATTGTCAAAGAAAAATATGTTTTGAAGGGAGACACAAGGGGTGTGTTTTCTTAACAAATGGATTATGTTATGATGTGATGATAATGGATTATGTTATGATGTGATGATTATTATTCACTAAAGGAGTCACAAGGGGGTCCCACCTATTAGTTATTATTTAATTATGACCATATTATGATTATTACCTTTTCCCCCTTTCCTTAACTAAAGTTAAGTTAGTTCAACTACTCTAACCAATTCTAAATTGTTAAAAGTTGAACTGAGGGGAGGAACAGGAGGAGGATGGAAGCACAAAGCATGCTAAGGTTTTCTCTTTGAGTTATGTTGAGATAGTTTAGTTTTCATTCATTCATATATTCATCATATCATAATTATCTTTTGTGATAGTAGGGTTTTATTGTAGACAACAACATTCAGGGCTGAATCAAATCATTCAGACACTTGTTCTTCATAGGTGTTGATCTATCTTTGATAGTCTATGTAGACTTGTTTGTTTGTGAATTAACTTTCATGACTGATAAAGGCTATTGTGAAAAGTCGAGTGTGAAACAATATTTGGCAAGTTGATCCATCTTTTAGAGTTCAATTTTCGTTTTCTGTCAGAGATCCTTTTGTATGTTCCATCAAGGATTTCTAAGTTTGACATTGGTCCAAGATTTATGTGTGAATTTTTGTAAAGACAATGACTCTTTAGTGAATTGGAATGAAATAAGGGATTTATTTATGTCTCATCTACATTGATTATGATCTTGGTGTCTTTACTTATGTTATTACATTTGTTTCAGGAACTGATATTTTCAGAAAATACATAAAAAGTGAATTTCCAGCAATCTTTTTGTTGATAAAAGACTAACCTAAGCACTTGTAATTAATACTTGTGAGTTAGGATATATATTTTTGTTGGATATAAACATAGGGTGATATTCCTGTCTACTTTAATTTATCCAAGTAAAGTTTTAAAATGCTTGAGTAAGATCAATTCATATCTTGTCCTCAACAAGCTGTAGGGTTGATCTTCGCACCCAGCTGAAGATCTTACAATACAAGAATGATCTCACACACAACACTTCTCTCTCGCACAATAATAATCACTCGATATCACAACACAACTCTAGCCAACCCTCCCTTCTCCGTTAGACCTTTATTTATACATTACAATGACTCTCAGATAGCCTTACGCAGAACCCTAGGTGTCAAAACCCTAAATACCAAAACCCTAGGTGTCTAAAACCCTAGGTCAACTTGACTCACATTTTCAGGGCTTTGCCAGCATGTCTTTCCTTCTTTCCCGTGAGGTGCTCTAAAGAATCCATTGGTGTCTTTTTTCGTTTGTTGAGTTGTCCATGATCCATCTTCCTTGATTATCTGTCTTCCTTAATCTTCTCATTCAACGACTTGCTTTCTCTTAATTCTCTCCTTCTTTTCTTCTTTTTTGGCCACTTTGACACATTCTCAGTCAATGCACCTTCCGCTCAATTCAAACTTCGTCTTTTCTCTTCGCTTTCTCCTTGATCTGTAACCAAGGGCCAACAGGTCCCCAACACTCACCTGTTACTTGTCCCGAGTCACTACAAGATTGGATCTTTCTGTGTCACTTCGAATTAATTTCTTCTTTGTTTGTTCCCACTGTGTGCAGACTGTCTTTCCTGTGTCTGGTACCTAGTTTCAATTTCACCTAGTACCTAAACCCTTATTCTTATTCTTTTACTGAGAGTTGTGAGGCAGTTGGTTGTCATAGTACAATTTGAACCAGATCCCATTCACTAAACCTTCCTTCCATTCTTCGTTCAAAGTCTTCAACTGTGCATGTCCTCCTTTTTTAACATAGGAAACCTCATATGGCCCAAGCCAATGTGTCATGAACTTCCCTGGATGCTTCATGAACTTGCTATCATATACTAATATTATATCTCCTTGCTTGAATGCTTTCTTCTTGATGTGTCTGTCATGGTAGGCCTTTTCTCGTTCCTTATGTACCTACTGATGAAATCCCGCAATAAAAATGTCTTCCTCTAGTTCCACCAACTACGCAAGCCTATTTTGAACAGCACCACTGTCATCCATATCTGTGAATGTTGCAATTCTTAAGCAAGGAACCAAATATTCCAAAGCTACTACTGCTTCTAACCCATAAACCAACTTAAATGGAGTCTTCATTGTTAACTTCTTGCAATTGGTTCTATAAGCCCACAACATTGTTGTTACTCTCAAATCCCAATCATCTTTGTTCACACTGCAAATCTTCGTCAGTGCGGTCTCCAAGATATTATTGAAAGATTCAACTATCCCATTCACTTATGGATGGTATGGAGTGCTCTTCTGATGGTGAACTTCAAATTCCTGAGTCAAGGCCTCAATAGTCTTATTAATAAAATGTGTGCCTTGATCACTCATAATGATCTTTGAGCATCCAAATCTGGTTATGATATCATCAAATATGAACTGTGTAGTTGTAATTGCACTACATTCCTTAGCTACTCTTTCTTCTTCCCATCTAGTCAAATACTCTATCGCAATGATGATGTATTGAGCTCCTGTGCACTTTCCTAGTGGGTTGATAGGTCCCACAAAAATCAATTACCCATTTCTCAAATGCCTGTAAGGTTATCTGCGGTGTTAAAGGAATCTCCTCTCTTTTGGAAGGTTTCCCCACTCTTTGGCATACATCACAGGCTTTGTAGTATTCCTTCACATCTTTGTGTACAGTGGGCCACTAGAGGCCAGCTCTAAGAACCTTCTGCATTGTTTCTTTTCCTGCATAATGTGCTCTTGCGATGCCTTCATGTGCTTCTACCAGAATCAATGGTCTCTCTGCCTCCATAACACATTTCCTCAAGATCTCATCAGGTCCCATATTATATAGTTGTCCATCTATAAGTGAAAAATATGCAACACAAAGTACTAGTTGTTTCTTCTGTAGGACTGTATTTCTCGAGGTGCCATTCTTATTGACAAGAACTGAGCTGTCTCGATGAATTGATCATCAACTTTTCTGATGGCCAACAACTGTGCATCTGGTAGTGTATCCTCTAGACTAGTAGGTTCCTCTCCATGTTCTAACCTGGATAAGTGGTCAGGTTCCTTGTTCATTCTCCCTGGCTTGACCACAATCTAAAAATCATATTCCTGGAATAACAATAGCCATATTGTAATGTCCCCCACCTCTAGTTAGTGATTCCAAGAAAGAATTTGGCTTGGGATCATTACACATATGCATATTCTTCCCCCCAACACTGACTTGTTGACTAGGAATTTCAACGCAGAGTGATCAGTGAACATCTTAAAATGTTTTCCCAAAAAGTAGTGTCGAAACTTCTGCAACGCGTACATTGTTATAGAAGGAAAATCCCCCTATGGAATATACTAGGGTTGAATGTGCAGGAAGAGCTAACCATCTAAATTCTCCTACTTTTAATAACTATCCAAACAACACCCCACATTCTTTCATAAAATACAAAGTACAAGGATCTGATAGTCTTACCTTAAACTCCACATCTGGTGTCAATCCTTTTTGATGCAGGAGCATCGAACAAAGCCAAGGACCAGACCTAGCCAAAGAAATAGCTAGACGCGCGGATGAAGAAAAGGGGCATGCTTTTATGAAGACCGTTTTAAATTTTGAACCCAAAAGAATTAATGTAATAGTTAGGAGGAGCGTACTTGCATTTATGTTTTGAAGATAGGAACAGATCCGGAGAGATTACTCTCATCTATCATATGTATTAAGGCATTTAAGTCTGTTAATGTAAAAGTAGGTAGCTTTGAATTAATAGATTAGACAGTTTTAGGAGCGTAGGAGGGAAAACGGATATAGACACCCTCGCCTTTGTATTATTGTATGATTAGATCATTAGCATAGAGAAGAAGAAGAGAGTTGTAGCAAAGAGTTGTAGAGAAGAAGAAGAG
>CBVK0102369455.1:0-12716 GCA_900067695.1 Picea abies
TATATATATATATATATATATATATAATATATATATATATATAATATATATATCTAAGAATTTCTAAAACAAATATCTGAACTTCTCTTTATTATTAAAATTGATAAGAAATTACACATATTCAATACAAAGTTTTCCATCCCTTTTTCTATCGAAAGAACTTCCTTTTAAACTAATTTATTCTTACATACATTCAATTTCCGTAGACTTTTAGTTTCAATAGTATTGATTTTCCAACTCATAAAATTATCCAAAAATTCTTATAATTATTCCTCATGACCAATTATATTGACACAAGTTTTTTGTTTTCTAATTTGAGGAATTTTGGTTGTATATCAAATTGAAGTGTGTTATACACATGATTGTGTTTGATTGAGAAAATTGAACATGAACAATTTTTTATTGGTTCACGAGTGACCTCTTCTTTTTAATTTTCCCACATCTTCCTTTATTTTCTCATTCTGCTCATACTCCTCGTCTTCAAGGTTATTATTTCTACCTAGAATTATAAAAAAATTAAATAAAACAAAATAGTTAGTATGTTTATTAAAAACAAATTCAAAACACTGAATTTCATCAATCCTCTCTTTACAAAAATAATGTAATTAAATAACCAAAGTAATGATTCAATAATTTATCCCTTAAACATTTTTATATGATTTTATTTCCAGAAAATAGGGTCTAATTCATAAGTATTTCATGAAATGCACATTTTTGAGTTGATAGGTGGTTGATTGTTTGAGTTTCACAATTACAAAAGGATTGTACCATATTGGTCGAGAGAAAAGAGATCGAAATATTTTTATTAATTTCTTAACGTAGCATTTTTGTGTGCGACACAATATAATATAAATTTGATAGCATACTTAGTATTCTTTTGACCTTGACCATATAACCAATATGCATACGAAAATCTCATGACTTGACCTCCACATCAAAATAAAAACATGCGCACATGAGTAGATGACATGTAGGATAGCTTAGGTGCCATGTAGGTCCAATATTGACAACATGATTGATTTAAATTTGGCAAATCTCATGACTTGACCTCCACATCAAAATAAAAACATGCGCACATGAGTAGATGACATGTAGGATAGCTTAGGTGCCATGTAGGTCCAATATTGACAACATGATTGATTTAAATTTGGCAATCTCATGACTTGACCTCCACATCAAAATAAAAACATGCGCACATGAGTAGATGACATGTAGGATAGCTTAGGTGCCATGTAGGTCCAATATTGACAACATGATTGATTTAAATTTGGCATGGTGTATGACTTGCATAAACAAACATCTGGTCACATCACAGAGGTATAGATATCCATGTATCTATATATTTCTGATGATTTGAGAAAATCTTAGAAAACTTAGCCCAAATGTCGGTTGTAAATCAAATGTTTAAAGGTATCTGGTATTCGGAATATCCAAGAGTTCAAAGTAACATTCGTCACTAAGCTCTCAAATTCAGATACAATTGTGAATGAATGACATCTAGTATTTGAGGTATAATAGAATCAAATAATCCCACACTTACTTACCTCTGGGATCAAGATGCAAGCCTCTTGGGAAACAGTTATCTGGTATTTGGGTATCCAGTGTGCTAAAATAGGGCCCATGAGTTGATTCGGATTGGATCATTATATTATTTTTCATCTATATCAATGCTTTATGGGTGAAAACATTGGAGGAATCAACTTGCATAGCCATTTTAGCAGCTGGTCCAAATTTGGAAATTTGGGTCCAAAAAATGTCTAAAATAATTCAGAGCCATTTTGAGGCATCAACTGACACTTTTTTATGGTCCAAACCTTACTATGGAGTCACTGTCTATATTCTACACACACTGATACCTTTCCAACAATGCAAAAATCTCCTCAATTAAAGTTCGTATGACAAATTTATGTCTCTCGTAAGTTGACCTATTGTATTGATCACCATTGTGTGAGTGGATGCCACTTCAGCCCCCATTAATTAAATATGTGGGGCTAGCCACAGTGAATTTTATAGAACATTCTAGAAGGTCCAAAACTAATCACTAATTGAGGGTTGAGGAGGTCAAAACCCTACCCCTAGATGGTTATTGGGTTATGTTAAATATTGGGCCACTAAGAGGAGAAGGGGTTCCATTCTATGTTATTGTATTTTGTTCCATGACAGAGCAGAAAAAATGGGAGTGGGAAAATTAGAGAGCATAACAGAGGGGGTTAATGTTTTGTACCAACCTGACAGGCCACAGGTCTTAGGTAACTCCATAGAGGGTGCCTTCTTCTTTGTACTTGCATTATTTCCATACCAAAGAAAAGAGAGTAGAGCAACCTGACCTTCTAGCTAGGATTTCTCTCATTAGGGTTTCTAAGATAAAATATTTGTGTTATTTTGTGGATGGTGTGTGATTGTATTTTACTATTCTCTATTTTCTGCATTTTATCTATTTCACGCATAAGCAGAAAATCAGTAACTAAAGATTCTAGAATCTAAGGGAGTTTAACCTTCACAGTGTAGATGTCAGTTTTATTTATTAAATCTGTTGTGATGAACTGTTTCAGTGGAATATTCATGACAATTTACATATCATATTGGTATCAGAGAAGGTTTTCTTGGGATATTTGTGGAAATTTGCAAGGATCCATAAATCAATTTAAGAAGAAAGTCATAGAAACCTATCCATGGATGATGAGTTTTCTCATAACAACCCTCAAGATCTAGCAGAGGAGGGATTTATGAGGCTAGAAGAGAAATACGTTGACATATCTCACAATATCTCCCTCCTCATGGCATCTCTAGCAATTAACTTTGGATCGATCAGAAAGGTTGGAGGATCTAATTAAGAGATCAGATCAAAGAGGAAATCGAGAGATAAAAAATACCCATAAAAGGAGTCACGAAAATACCCTGAGAAAGAGAAGTCGAGTTCTAGTTCCATAAACCTCCCATAGTCTTTATTCAAGATGGAAGTGAAAGTGGACATAAATCCATAGCAAGGTGAGATTGACACATTAAAATTGAATCATTGGTCACAACCACTAGAAGTTTATTTTAGCATTCACCATATAGATTAAGATCAAAATATTTCATTTGATAAATTGAAGTTAGAGGGCCATGATTTAACCTAGTGGAAAATCCATACAGAAACACTTAGGTTGGAGGGTGATCCACTAGTAAATAGGTGGGAGGACTTCAAAAGTTAAAACCCTCATTAAGTCCCAATTCTACCCTATCAGGTATGCAGAGGAGCAATGGACTCGGTGGCACTACTTTAGGCAGAGGTAGGGGCAGAGTGTATAGGAGTACACCAATGAGTTCAAAAACATGACCATCATGTTGGGTATCTCTCCCAACAACCTAAATGTACTCCTCAAGTATTTGGGGAGTTTACACAATCATCTAAGAAAGTAGATGATGCTCTTCAAGCCAGGGACAATGGATGAGGCATGTGTACATGCACAACACCTGGAAAACATAAGCCAAAAGAAGGGGCATACAAGTGGTTCCAAGCAAAAAGAGAACCAAGAATCTTCCAAAGAGGGGAAGAAGAAGTGGAAACGGGGAAAGGATAAGAAGATGATATATGTTGCACATTAGTACAAGGATCTCAACAACCATTGAAATAATTGAAACATTGATAACCACAACGAGGAAAAGTGTTGGAAACTACATATAGAGTTGAACCGCAAGAAGGACAGAAAGAAAAAGAACATGTGGATGGGTCCAAATGGCTTGTCAAGCAGGTAAGGGAGGATGCCAGATGACAAGTCCCAATTATACCTACTCTCGTTTGGTGTAGCATTTCTGACCAGTATGTAGGCCTAGTTGCCACTAAGAATTAAACGAATAAAAGGGTGAAAGACAATGAACTTCCCCCCAAAGAGTTCTAATTAATTCTAAATCTAATCTAAATTGAAAGAAAACTATTCTATCCTAATTAATTCTAACCTATTCTGTGGGAGAAAAACTAATAGATGAGCACAATTTAAAGTGATATCTTGACAACATAAATAGTTCATGGTAGCTAAGAATATGTTAGTACAATAATAATTGAGATATCATTTCAAATAGTTGAAGAGTAGATCTGTAACATCATCCATGTACTCATTAGAAATCACAACAGTACGAGAATCCTAAATACTAAGCACATAAATAGTCCATATGATTAGCACTCAAAAATCTCAAAAGACAAATACATGTATAGAATAGTCCCTTGTGTATTTGCAAACAATTATGACTTCGAAAATTCCTTTTTATCTTCATATATCCTGAAATAATAGTATTCACAGTCTACACAATGGGAAAAAGTCCCTTATTACATCGAACGAGTCTTCTTTTATAAGACAAGAGAGACTATTCATCTCTAGTGACTGTTCACTTCATTTTCCCCTTTCATTTTGTCATTTCGAATTTAAAATTTCTTTTATATTTTTTAAAATTGAATATGCAGAAGTTACAAACAGGAGTTGAAGAGTCCCCTGGGTGGTTATTTTCTCCCTAAGGCAATTTGCAAATGATATTCATTAAAAAAATTAAAAAAAATATTATTAACTCTTCCCATTGGTGTCTTCTTCTATTCCTTGAGCTATTTTGGTTGTTTCTGGTGTTAGCCTATTGATTAAGTTCATTTGCTCTTCTCCTCCTCTATCTCATCTCTCCATCGAGCTATTATGGGCTTGATTTGGACTCATGTAGCTTGAGATATGATTGTTGGAACATAACCTAGCCCATTCTTCAATCAAATTTGGGCCTCTTCTATGTTCTGCATTTTTTGGGAACTTTGACCTTCAATTTATCAATTCTTGTTGTGCTATCATGTTCTAATCTATTATATCTTTCCGATGAGCTATCCTGGTCCTAATTTTGTTGTCTCTAGCCCCGGATATGGTTGTTTAAATTCTGCACATTTCATTTCCCCCCCAAATTCTTTTCATGTTTCCCTGTACGATTTCTGGGAGTTTATGTCACTTTTCTAACCTGAAGACCTCTTCCACTATATTCCTATGATCGATACCTTTATAATGAGGTATCATGGGCTCAATTTCGACACATGTATCCCAATATATGGTTGTTTAAAAAATGTTGCCTGAATGTGGTCGAGAAGAGTTGGTTGGGTCAGGAATGAGTTGGTCGGGTCGAAAAAAGTTGATCGGATCAGGAAGAGTTGGTAGAATCGGGAAAAATTTGTTTGGGAAGATATGATTGGTTGGAAAAAGTTGATCAGATCGGGAAGAGTATGGTCAGAAAGGAGCATATCGGATTAGAATGAGATGGTTAGAATGGAAAGATATGATCAGGTCGGAAAGGATTTGGTTCGGTCAGAAATGACCTGATCGGAAAGGGTTGATCATCATCGAAAGAGATTAATTTGAATGGAGCTGATCGGAAACGGTCAACTGTCATTGGGAGGAGTTGATTGGAATGACCTGCAACATTTTGGAATGGATGAATTATGACGACGAAGAGTGCTCTAAGATTAAATGTGGGCCCAACAAGTTAGGTGGAAGGTACAATGTTAGCATTGATGTTAGTGCCATGCCATATGGCACTAATGATAGGGAGCCACGTGGATTCCATGTGGCAATGAGTTGGACAAGATGGATGATGGCCTTGGAACTTTAGGAGGCCATAACTTTTGATCTGGAACTCAGATTTGAGCATGGTTATAGCCATTGGAAATCCCTTGATGAGTGGAATCCAACTATGATATTTTTTTACAAAAAATAATCAAATAAAAAAAGGGGAAATTTTGACACCTCACCAACCTAAGAGAGGTTAGGGGGTCAGGTGCGTAAGAGCGGCCAAGGGTATGAAATGACAAGTTGTGTGACAAATCAATGTTAAAAATAATGACAAATGGTAAGAGGATATCGATGCCAATTGAACGTAGGACACATGCCAATCTAGTCAAGTTGAACATCTCAGAGGACATACCTACTAGGATAGTCAAGATAGGGAATATGATCAGGTCAAGGAATAGGTCCTTATGTCATACCACAATGCATGGTACTGATTGCAACAAATAATGAGTAGACATTGGTAAATGAAACAAAAAAGACCTTCATCCATGAAGCTCAATAGACCTTGGGCCTAGGTTTTCTGAGAGAGAGAAGGCCAAAATAGAACCTGGTAGAGATCAATATGAAAAGGCTTAGGGACAATCCTATGAAAAAGGTGGATCCAATAGCCTTGGGAGCTTCAGACCTTAGAGAAACTGCAAGCCAAGGTAACTTGCTTCCCAATGAGGGATAGCCTGGTAAGGATCAAAGTTTTGGACAAGGATAAAATCTCCAGCCTTATCACCACAATGGTGATAAAAATACAAATCTTGATGAGGCTTGGGAAATACAAGGCTTAGTCCATAATGTTGATCGTTGGCTTCAAATTACAAATAAGATCTAGATAGAAAGAGGAATAAGATCAATGGATTCCCCCCACTTGCATCTCAAGGATGGAGCAATCATGTGAAGAAAGTGATCTTGCAAACCTACTCTTGCAACCATAGAGAAGATGATATTAGTCATGTGATTAACAAGAGACTTGTCAATATATCATAAACATTATATTCCCCGCCTTCAAGCAAACATCATAAATGAGTGTTGGGTCTATTGAAATACAATCACAGATAGCTTTAGATAAGTTTCCTGAAAACCGGATGTGCTAAGCCTCAAACTCAAGAGAAGGATTAGTGATTGTGTGACTAAAGCTAAGAGTCTGAAACCAAAGAGTGTGATCATATACAAGAGCATAAAGATGAAGATATTAAGTACAACATGCAAGCAAGAGAATACAACCTTTGGATTAGCCATTTAGAAAATCTTAAAAAACAAACTCATCCAAGATAGTCAATAGAACATCATACTCTATAGCAATATAGGATAATCAAGCACTTTGGAATTTGCAAAAGGTCCAAATATAAGGTGTCAATTCCATCATACAAATGTCAGCAAAACATCTTAGGACAAGAAGCATCATGAAGACATTTGAAATCATAGGATCAAAAGGAATGATCAACCTCCATCAAAGACAATCATCAATCAAGGTCAACCCCCCACCTCCCTCAAGGTAGACAAAGAATTAACATTAGGCTCCAACAGTAGATGATTAGGCATTAGAGTTCAAATTTTAGTGGGGAGGGGGGGGGCTTTCTTTTTTCTTGTAAAAGAAAAAGTAAAGGGAGGTTGTTGTGGCCTCAATAAATGGCAACACACTAGAAGAACATGTTATCTCTGTCAATAGAAGTCTAGGGCCTTTACTTCAGATCTGAATTTTAAAGATAAGTTCATCAAACTATGGAAAATTTTCCAATAACCATGGGTACCACAATGACACCAAATTTCTAAAAGATATAATCCAATATTTCTAGTACTTGTAATCTAACACACCCTTTTCAAAGAGCCAACTTGTAATCTAACACACCCTTTTCAAAGAGCCAAATAATGAGGTAAATTCTTTTACTGTCTACACACTCTAGATTAGCTTTGGTTTAACCATGGATTTTCACTTTTATAACAAGCAAACATTTACATAAGTGTGTTCCCCATATCTATTTTCCTAGCATTGCTTCACTGCCTGTGAGCATCCATAGCCTCGACGAAGTTGCCTCGGTACCATACAATCATAGCCCCGCTACCAACAAGGGTTCATATCCCCGACAAGTTTACTTGTACTTCCCACACTATTGATAGTGCTTTCAACTTCATTTTTATTTCAAAATATGCTCACCCTTTTATATTTGTATATAGATATGCATATGCACATAGGCTATGTAGGAAGCAAGATTATACGAGAGTTGCTTTGATTTGTTAAGTATATGTTATACATTTTATTTTAAACCATAGGCATCCCCAAAAACCATCCTAGTATTGGTCATTTATTAACATGAAGTGGATGGAGTTGGAAGAAAAAGGTCGATATACACTTTCATATAATTATGGATTACCATGGTACGCTCAATATGAACATGTGTTCCACCAAAACTATCAGTCTAAACCTACAACTAAGAACTTTATGAATGCTCATTCAGATAGAGCAACCCATGCATCTTATGACTTGTAGAAATTTATTTAGTATATGGCCAGGATTGGACCAACCCCTCACTCAAATTTAATATAATCCTCAAGGCAGACTAAGGAGTCAAATTATCTCAGGGAACATACCAATATTCAAAATAAATGGTGGAAGTAATATGTACAAGTAGAAAGCAAGTACTAAAACTGAATCCAATTCATGAAAATAAAACTAAACTAAGAGAAGTCTAAATCTAGAATGTCAATCATCAAAAGAATGAAAACTGGCCGAAAAATAAGAATAGAACCAAGCAACAAGTAACAAATCTAGTGGCAATAATAGAGTCTGAATGATATACACAAAGGTATTATTATTCCATCTCCAAGAATCAAGATAAGGGAAACACATTAATAAATAAGCTTTCCACATTAAGCTAAGACCCATCCCATAGATTTTTAGAACCAAAAATCAGCAAGACTATGATGAGCATGGGTCAAGAAAATTGATATCTAACCAAACTTGGATTCCAACATATTTGAGATTTTATAGTGACAAAATTTAAGATTGTTAAAATGCCCGAAGGAATTTAAGAATTCACCTCTGATGGTATAAGAATATGAACCCACTGTCATGGTTGAAAATTAAGGAAAATGAAGTAAACTTATGTACAAATTAAAATAAAGAAAGCGATTGCATTAAATTGAGAGAAAAACCAAAATCACACTATATGTTAGTCATTACGGAAATAATTAATCGTGAAAGATAGGTTAGTAGCATAATATAGATCATAAGCATTATCAGTGAATGCATTCTCAATGAAATCTTGGAAAGTAAGCCAAGAGCAATAATTATGCAAGAAATATTAACCATTAGAAAGATTCCCAAGGTAAATATCTGAAATGAAGAACAAACAAGATTATGAGAATTGATAATTTAGTGAAAAAAAATCGCAACACAATCCTCTAATACAATTATCTTTTAATGAAACAAGTAAATTCTTCCAGGAACCTAGAAAAATGGGTTAACGGAGAAGTTTAGTCAAAACAAATTTTCAAATAAAACATTCCACAAACCCATAAGCTTTGAATAGTTATTGGCATGAACAAGTCCTTTGCATATTTGAAAACGATGAATTTTTTAATAACATAAAGTACATTTCATATTTATCACCCAAGCACCAATTTCTCTTAGCCATAAAAAATAATTATTAATCCAAAAGATTTAAACAATTCAAACTGATGAGACAAAGAGGGGATATCACAGTTATAGAGGTCATCAAAATATTCATTAAAAGGACTCCAAGTATCCACTAGATCAGATATCAACATGTAAATGTATGAATGAGTCTACATTTATGATCAATTGTTGGGTTGGTGACACCCTTGGTTAATTTAAAAAAATGTCGCAAAGTAATCTGAGCAACCAAGTTTAGATTAACACTTCCTTAAGTTTCCTTCATTAAATAGAAAAATCATGAGTTGTTGGTTGTACAAGCCATTTCCCATCCTACCTAACAAAAGAGAATGGTATGATCAACTATTAGACAATTTGGGAAAATCTATTCCTCTAAATGACTAACTTATTAAAATGGAATAAGATTAAAAAGAAAAATCAAGACCAAAATTAAAACTAGTTCTAAGAAAAGCATGCTAAGCTAACGTAAAATTGAACTAAATCTATTGTCATAAAACTTATGCAAATGCCAATGCAGTCATCAAGTATTCATTTGTTGTCCAATTTGTCAAATATAATAGCCTTCTTCCTCAGAGATATGAAGTATGTGCTTTCCCACAATATTTCCTTCAACATGAGACTTAGTGTCATTGATTGTTGTGAGATTTGGATCCACTAGAGATATTGTCTTGTTCTTGCAATCAAAATCAATCAAAATCAATCAATTTGAACAAATGGAACCACAAAACTATAATTCCATTCATGGTCAAAAGATATGTGTCCATTACCAATCCTTTTTCATAAAAATATGATTCAAAATTATTAACATTTCACCCCAAGCTATGTGTTTCCTTTGATTATTAATGATAATGATGTGAATAATTAGTATGATCACCTTCAACCTTGTGAGAGGCAAGAGGAAGTGTGGTGTGAATGATAACAATTAAGACACTTTGGTGAGGAGCAAGCAATATGAGATCACTGCCTAGATGGCTTGACTCTCCCATCATAATTGAAAGATAGAATTGGAAATCATAAACGAATTAAATGACTAAAGCCTGATTTCTAATGAGTTAAATTTTGGCATGATGGGAAAGTCTATGAAACTGATATCCTGAAGTTACCAAGAGTGTTGTAAGTAGACAAACCATAAATTTCACCTCATTGAGCTTGCATAACGCAAATAATATGGAGAAAAATAAGTGAAAAATAAGAGTGTGTAGCTTCTCTCTCTACTAGATAGGTTTTTCATTCAAAAAATGGGACATATAATTGAAAAAACAAAATCAACAAGCTCACGAGTAAGAGGGATCAAATCGAAGATATTCCAAACTAACCCAAAGAATGCTTATATTTCCAAGATAGGAATAAATTGAGTTTTTAGGTTCAAGAAATGCCAAAAGTCTAATCCCAATAGATGATGAGTTACAACCCTCAATAAATTCACATCTTGAAACTTATTATCATATGATGAGTTACAACCCTCAATAAATTCACATCTTGAAACTTATTATCATGGCTAAGATCGAAACAAATGTTGAAAACTCGAAATTAGAATCTTTGAAGTTGCATTGACATATTCCATTAAAGTATTTACAACTCTAAGGATTTGAATGGCTTCAACATTGAGATAAATGTGTAGTACTAAGCCATGATAAAAATAAAATTACTCAAGAATGTAACCAGAATGAATGACTTGAGATCAGAAAATACAAAAGATAGAAATATACTTTTCAAGAAAATATCAGGTCTAAAATTCTCATGATGGATGAGACTAGGAGTAAATTTTCAATCAGCCACTGAGATTAGTAAATGAAATGGCTCAACTCAAGAAATTTTTGGAATAGATATCAACAGAAAGAAATAGATAATAGTGTTGTCCACAATGTCAAAACATGTTTCCGAACAGTCTAAAAGGATATCTCTCATTGTTTTGTAAAAAGGAAACTTGGATCAAGTAAGAGAAAGATGAAAGATAAACTCCTCATTGAAAAATTAAGTGAACATAGCATAAGATATGTGCATCCAATGCCCAAAAATCAAAACTAAGGGTGTTTAAAGAATGTAAATGAAAAAGAAAAATCAGCCAAGCTTACTAAGCTAAGAAAAATCTATACATAAAATTATGTTGGCTAAGAGTAACCAAAGAAAAATAGTTAATGTGAAAGAAACCTTTTGACTACTCCAAACCAAAAAATAATCATGGAAGGAAATCAAAAGGAATTGGAATGGCTTGAATTTCATATGGGTAGAATTAATCACTGAAAATTTCTATTCACTATGTATGGGACAACAAGCCCAATATTCAAAAGAAACTCAATCAAGAAAAATCTTCCAATTAAAATCATGTAGATATAAATATGAGGCATATATGAGTGTCCATTTTCACCACAAGAGGGAATAAATAATATCCCTTGTTTAAAAGACCCGCTTGTAAGGTGACAAAATGCTTTAAAAGGTTTTGACATGGTGATCGTGCATGGAATCAATGATTTGAAAATTACCCCAACAAATAGGAAGGCTTGAGAATGAAATAAAACATTTTTTTCCTGTATAAAAAAATCCATTTATGGGAAAAAATTCATGGGCAAATATTTTATTTCTTTCCATATTTGATGAGAATTTTGTTATCCCCAATTCTAGGGATAAATAAGGAGATGATGTCTCAAGGCCCTCAGGTTGTAGACATGGAGATAAATAAGGAGATGATGTCTCAAGGCCCTCAGGTTGTAGACATGGAGTACCGAGAGATAACTTGACCAACAATGTCCACTTGCACAGACAAAGACCCACTTCACCACTGTAGTTCCAGGTTCATCATGAGGCTATCCACCACACCAAATGGATTCCGGAAGACATTGGGTCTTGATCCATGAGGTACAATTTAGGTAATATGGTGAGCACCATTTCAATATTTGAGGCATTTAAGTTTGTTGCATTTAAACTGCTTTTGATTATCTAATGTTTTCTTGGAAATTATGCTCTTTGGCTTGTTTCACTTTGGTGGTTGACATTGCGCCCTAGTAAGTGGGTCACCCTTGGGGATAGGTTTTCTACTCAGATGTCCTCTTGATGAGTCATCATTCCATTCCCGACCATACTTGTCATTTTCCATACTTCATCCCCTCTTCTCCTTACCTTTTGGGATTTTCGGGTGTACTGACCCAAGAAGGGATTGTCCCTCATTTCATGGGAAGAAGGGGCCGAAGGCCCAAAGGCTTGTATCTAGAAAAAGATAAAAACCAATCATGAACCTTCTAAATGCTCACTCAAGGATCCTGAGGACAATGAAATTTCTCTCATAAGAAACTGATGGGACCCATAAAATGACTAATACAAAATGCCAACCAAGGTAGAGCATGTGTGGGCACTGTTTTTCATTCTTAGGTAGAAGCCCCACACATGAATTCAACTTGTGGAAGCATGATGTGACCAAGTTAGAGTCAAGCTAGGAATTGTTTTTCATTCTTAGGTAGAAGCCCCACCTTGGCTTCAACTTGGAAACATCTTTAAAAGACAAAAGGCAATAAATGGGCTTGGAA
>CBVK0102369497.1:0-13271 GCA_900067695.1 Picea abies
TGGGTCATACTAGATACTATCACAGGTTCATCAGGAATTACACAAGTATGACTGCCCCGTTGGAGAAGTTGTTGAAGAAATCTGAATTTTTTCATTGGACACCTTAATTTGGCATATATTTTAAAATTTTGAAAGAAAATTTAAGTAGTGCCCCTATTTTGGTGTATCCTAACTAGCAGGTTGAATTCCATGTACACATTGATGCTTCTAGCACTTCTTTAGGTGTTGTTATTGTGCAACCTGGTGAAGGAAATATGGATCATCCTATTTATTTCATCAATAGAATACTATTGCATTCCAAGTGAAACTACACCACCACAGAAAGGGAGGGGTTATCCATGGTTTATTCTCTACATAAGTTCAGACACTACTTGTTAGGAGGCGATTTCAAGTTTTTCACTGATCATTCAACATTGAAATATTTGGTTAATAAATCTATGCTAGAAGGAATGATTTTTAGGTGTCTCTTGTTATTCCAAGAATTCTCTTTTGAAGTTGTCGTCAAACCTAGAAAGCTAAATGTTGTCCCTAACCACCTATCTCGGCTAGAGTCAGAAGAAACTGCTAGAGTTGTAGATGACCAACTCCCAGTTGCAGATTTATTTAAGATTGAAGTTGTACCATACCGTCTCTCTGATATTCCCTTATTATTGAGTATTGTTGTCTTCCCTGATTGTTAATCCACAACACAAAAGAGACATTTGGTGGTTTGTGCAGCATAATACCAATTGATTGTAGTTCAACTATATAAGTTGGGATTGGATAACATTCTTAGAAGGCGTGTACTTGAGCATGAAAGACCTAAAATCTTGTGTGAGTGTCATAGTGGATTTGTGGGAGGTCATGTAGGAGGGAAGGTGACTGCAAAGAAATTACTTCAAGCAAGGTTATGGTGGTGTACTGTATTCAAAGATTTTAAAGATTATGCCAGAGCATGTGATGTTTTCCATAGGGTTGGTAAGCCATCGCATGAAGATGATTTTCCATTATATCATGTTCGGGCAATACAGGACTTTGAGAAGTGGGCTATTGACTTCATCGGACCTATTAATCCACCAGAAAAACACTCGAAGGAAACATATATCATCATTGCAACAGATTATTTGACTCGCTGGGATGAAGCAAAAACTGTTAGAGATTGTTCTCCAGACACAACAACAAAATTCATTTTTGAGAACATTATTACTCAGTTTGGCTATCCTAGAAGCTTAACCAGTGATCAAGGTGCCCATTTCATCAATGATACAATTGCCACCCTTACTTGAGAATTTTTTATTAATCATCAAAAGATCAGTCGTTATCATCTGCAAGCCAATGGTATGGTGGAAGCATCCAATAATATTTTGGATAAGGGGTTGACTAAAGTTTGTTTCACCAATCGGGATGACTCAGATGAGCGAGTTCTAGTTGTTCTTTGGGCATAGAACCATTACCAAGAAGTTACACAAGTATACCCCTTTTCAACTAGTATATGTGAGAGAAGTTGTAGTACTAGCCGAGTTCATCACTCCAAGAATGTACATTGCACAATTTAATCAGATGAAGGATGATGAATTTGTTGTGGAACGGGTTGCAGAAATGTTGGAAGTTGAGGAAGCCAAAATTTTAGCAGATATTCATTAGAATGTGAAGAATGCTAGACATAAATCTTGGCATGACAGACACATACCAATACTTTTTCTTAAGGTGACTAGGTATTTCTCTATGACAGTAAGTACTAGAAGCATTAAGGGAAGCTACATATGCATTGGCTTGGACCCTTTATAGTTGCAAAAATTCGAGAGTCATGAGTTGTTCGATTGGCACAACTAGATGGTGTTCTTCATCTGGCATGGGTGAATGGTGCATGTCTGAAGCCCTATATCTATGCTCGTTGAAGAAATTATTTCCTCACTCCTGTCATAGGGAATGAATAAAGTAGTTAGATTTCCATTTTGTTTTGTTTTTTTCCCTTTTTTCCAATAAACAAGTGATGTTTCCAACTGTCATTCACCCCCAGAGTCTAGTTGTTGTTGTCATTTTGTCTAGTCCATGTCATATCATTGTGGTTGGGGAGTCTATGTAAAATATTTTATGCATTTATTAATTTATGATGTTTTATTCATTATCATGTCATTCTCACATTTTTTGTTAATTGTAGTTAGTACCTTTCTGTCGTTATCCTGTCCATGTCAACAAAAGTTGTTTATGTTCGAAAGTTTACCAGTACTATTTTGGTTAGCCGTTGACCAATATTTATTTTCTCATGTGTCATGCCATGTCAAATATGTGTCGATACTTGTGCCCTTTATTTCCTAAATCACTAATTAGATTTCTCCATGCCTGTCATATGTATGTTGTTAATGTTGAGTTGGCTACAGAGTTTCCCTTTAATGATAGTTTAATGCTCATCCCGTGTCACCTCCTCACAACTATTTATAACTCAGTGGTCCCATTTTTACAATTCATTGTGTTCTATATGTTTTTTTGAGCACTCAAATCTATATCCCAACAAGATTTCTATGAGTATGCATCCGTGTTCTCGTCCTCTGATTCTCTTTGTGTACCAATGTTCTACTACATTCATGGGTCGTGCTACAACTACCCAAGGTGCGGTTCCGAAGAATTGTTTCCAACAGATATCCATGATCCATGAGTAGATATTTTGGGATATTTGCAAGGTAAATTTGAGCAGACTCAACTCATTGACATCGATTTCTCATATGGGGACTTGTTTCCCCTAATGAAATTCAACACCTACATGGACTATTTGGCCCTGCCTTCTAGACAATTAGAGTGGAAATAAAAAACTCCCTATGTGATTCTTAGGGAGTCTACTCTAATGAATCTATTGGATCTACCAATCTTCAACACAATGAGATAAGTTGTGCAATGTACTAAATTTCTTATCAATCGAGTGCACAACGAATCTTTGTGGTTGGAAAGAGAGTATATTATCCATGTTTTTGATATTCATTAGTTGATAGGCTTGTCTATGGATGGAGAAGATGTTACCAAAGGATTCCAAGGTTCAGGGAAGCATGGCAAGAAAAAGGGTGAGATTAACCTGTTCGTGGAGCTCTTATTGAGCTTATCATTGATGAGCAAGTCTGCTTCACCTGCTATGTAATTGAGGGAATGGTCATGAAGAAATATTCTAAAGGAGAATGCACATTGGACGCTCTGTCCATGGTGGATTTCTATACACAAAGCACACAACTGAATTGGTGAAAATTCCTCATGATCAATATGCTACAAGGATGTGCAGATATGGATAAGTGAGGACCATATTTCATTTATGGATACCTTTTGGTTGCCTTTGCAATGTGGAAGTGGAGGCCACTGCAAGTATGGGGGTTAGAATTAACCCTAGATCAATTAATAGCCATGAGGTTTGAGCCTTGGAAAGAAAGAAACGATAATTCCAATGTCCCATTCTATAATGTCACTTTCCTACAGTGGTATAATGACCTGATCAATGCCACACAATGCATGTGGATCCCACACGATATGTTGAACAAGCACAAAAGAAAATTTGAGTTTAGGATGAACAAGGATCACACCTTTGTTCAACCGCGTGTTGTGGATGCTGAGAAGTTTCACACTCCCCCGTTGCCATGTTACCTTGATGCAGAAGAGTTGGAGAAGGAGCTTTTTTCATGGCCTGGTGTGAAGAAGATCCAAAAATCCTCATGGGTGTCATATCAATTGTCTTCAATTTCGTTGCGGGAAGATCCAACCACTGTAGATATTCCTATTTCTAGCGGAGAAGTCAAGTGCCAATGCACACCTTCAGAGTCAGAGTCAGAAGAGGAGGAAGAAGACTTGCCAAGGTAAATTCCACAGCTGCCACCACTCCTATCCATTCCTAAAAACATTATATTCACTGGTAAGGATTTCAAAGAAGCCTTTGAAGCTTCTTTTTCAATTCCCTCTAAAAAAAGTCTGCACTGATTCACCATCGTCATCTACTAGTCTCCCCATTGTTATCGATCCCATCCCCATTGTCTCACTTTCACCACAGGAAATTGTTCATACCCCGTTGTCATCCACTATATCCATTATCACCATCCTTGATTACCTTATCGTACTGTATCTAAAATGCAGTCCACCCCCATTATTGAATAACTTAGTCATCAGTCACCTATATATGTTGTGAATTCTCTGTCCATAAATCCATTATCCCTAGTTCATACCCATACATAAATGGTTGTTCCTGAGACTAAGGAGCCCTTGACCATAGCTGGTGGAAGTGCTATTATTGTTCCTTTTCCTTCATAAAATGTTTCACAAGTGAATGTCCTTAATCCTAAGCTACAAAAATCTGTAGAAGAGGTAGCTCAATCCATATTATATCCTTTGCAAGTCCCCATAGAAATCCCTGAAGAAACCACATCGGTGCAGAGCACCAGTTCTATCAGTGAGAGGGTGGAACCACTCATTCAGGACCCTCAATAGTGTTGGGAAATCCTATATATATGTCTAGAATGCACATGGGTTGTTTCCTTACTTCCTCATGATTTTCAACAAAGACTTGCTCTTAGCTTTCACAATACTTCTCCTTGTGTCGATGGTTCCAATATCCCTAGATTCTCTAAAATTTCAATTGCAAGTGGCCAACCACTTTCCTCAAGGATACCTATAGATCATTCTATCAACAGTGAATAATTTATAGGTTTGCCAACACCACATTTGTTGAATGTCATCATAGATTCTATTTCCCAGATATAGTAGTGCATTGTTTCTATCGAGTAGACCAATGAAGAATTAATGCAACAAAGCCAACATTTGAGGCATGAGTTAGAGGCAGTATCAGAAGAACAAGACCAATCATACACCTTGCATGCACATGTTCAATCATAGTTGTATTTTGTCTCTTGGAATTTATTTTAAGTTTGGCCCATGATCCGGAAGGATGCCCCTCAACTCTAGACGATATTACTCCTATTTTGCTAGTACAACTTGTCAAACTACTTGCAGATGCATGGTTCCAGTGGGACGAAAATATAGAAAATCTATAGCATCAAATGGATGAAATTAGGCTGAAGGAATCGGAGAAATCCAAGGTTTTGATGGAAAAAATTATGTAAGTGGTTGTGGAAGGGGATTTAATTCAGTCTTCTCTTCATAGAAAAATTGGAGAGTGCAGCCAGATTTTCACTATGATCAATGATTGGGTTAGCCTGTTGGAGTGAAGGAACAATCATGCTAAATAATTAAGAGTTTAACTAATAAATATGAATGCGGAAGCACAAGACATCACATATACCATTGCACATCAATCTAAATTCCAAGAGATTCAAGAAGTTGATAATCGGCTTGATGCATTGTTTGAAGCTGTGCAAACTACCAAAAAAGAGCATTGGGAGTTCAAGCCTATAGTCTAGACTGCATACATTCATATGCATTAAGTGAATTCCATGGAAGATACATAATGGGATACTCCTCTTTCCACCAAACCCCAAGTGCCCAATGTTGTTGCAGTGCTATAATTTGTTGTGGGTGCATCTATTTTGGTCCGCAAGTGGCAAGACCGCTTGGAACAATATGACAATTTCCTTCAACAAGCACTACAAATTGTACCAGGGTTGGGCCCTTTGTTTGAAGAAGGCCCTAGTAAAGAAGTAGAAGGTTGAATCGAGGCTAGTCAATAGTTGTGGTCGAGGCCTATTGGGCCCTTTGTTTGAAGAAGGCCCTAGTAAAGAAGTAGAAGGTTGAGTAAGTAGAGGGATAAAGTCAATTGCATCACACAATGGCTAGAAGCTTCTAAAGCAGTAGAAAAGGTAACACTGTGAGAAAATCAAAGGAATATTGGGCATGGACAGAAACTTATTTGAATTATTCAATAAACTATTTCAAAGTCACGCAAGTATAAATAAAACAACAATGTAAGGAGAAAATGCTAATGTTCTTATTACTAGTGTCAGGTTTGGACTGGTGTCAGTATTGTTGTTGTAACTATGGTGAGTCTAGAGTCTGTAATGGGTTATGAGGAATTATATCACATTGTGAGAGATGAGGTGTTGAAGATATATCTATTTTTAATGGTGATATATCATATCCATTGATCTAGGAGGATCTAGGAATGCTCACAGAGGTCCAGGAGGATCTGGAATGCTCACATAGGTCCAGGATGATCCATAAAATTTCAAAAACCAATCATCCCAAATGCTCTTGAAAATTCCATCAATTCATGGAGATCGATGATAGCTTTCCAACAACACAAAAATCACCAAATTTCATATGAAAAATATATGGTTGATTAAAGTTCAAGTCAACTAGGTCAAAAGTCAAAGTCAAAGTTGTCAAGGTGATACATGCCACCACTGCAAGGGTGACACGTGGCATGAATGCACAATCGTACTATAATGACATGGACACACCCCAAGGTACCAAATGGCATGATCTTTCTCATAATATCAAAAACCAATCATCCCAAATGCTATTGAAAATTCCATCAATTCATGGAGATCAACGATAGCTTTCTAACAACACAAAAATCACCTCAAATGAAGTTCGTATGAAAAAGATATGGTCGATTAAAGTTCAAGTCAAATAGGTCAAAAGTCGAAGTCAAAGTGGTCAAGGTGACACATGCCACCATTTCAAGGGTGACACATGGCATGAATGCACAATCGTACTATAATGATGTGGAGACACCCCAAGGTACCAAATGGCATGATCGTTCTCATAATCTCAAGAACCAATCCTCCCAAATGCTCTTGAAAATTCCATCAATTCATGGAGATCGACTATAGCTTTCCAACAACACAAAAATCACCTCAAACTAAATTCGTATGCAAAAGATATGGTCGATTAAAGTTCAAGTCAACTAGGTCAAAAGTCAAAGTCAAAGTGGTCAAGGTGACACATGCCACCACTACAAGGGTGACACATGGCATGAATGCACAATCATACTATAATTATGTGGACACACCCCAAGGTACCAAATGGCATGGTCGTTCTCATAATATCAAAAACCAATCATCCCAAATGCTCTTGAAAATTCCATCAGTTCATGGAGATTGACAATAGCTTTCCAACAACACAAAAATCACCTCAAACGAAGTTTGTATGCAAAAGATATGGTCGATTAAAGTTCAAGTCAACTAGGTCAAAAGTCAAAGTCAAAGTGCTCATGGTGACACGTGCCATCACTGCAAGGGTGACATGTGGCATGAATGTACAATCATACTATAATGACGTGGACACACCCCAAGGTACCAAAAGGTCTAAAAATCAAATTTCTCATAATCAAACAAAACCAACTTCATTATGTAGGATTCGTCGTGTTGATTTCGGCCATATATTCTTTTTTTTTGAAAATGGACACCGTATGCAGAAGTTATTGCGATCTGAAGTTCATGTCAAATTGGCAAAAAAAGTCAAAGTCAAAGTCAAAGTCAACAGATCAATGTCAACTGATGACAACAACAATATGTCATGATGACATCATCAGGGTGACGTGGAAGCACCAGGAGTTGAAACGTGTCAATTAAATTTGGCATTTTCAGGCTGAGTTGGCATGGTATGGAAGTGACACATGGCATTGTATGAAAGTGACATGTGGTAGGGTAACATGTGGCAGTACAGATGATGATGTGGTAGGGTGACATGTGGCAGTACAGATGCTGACGTGGAACTGTACGGATGCTAACATGGCACTGTCTGAATGGTAACGTGGAATTGTATGCATGATGACATGGCACTATACAGATGATGATGTAGAACTGTTCAGACGATGATGTGGCACTTTACGAACGATGATGTTGCACTTTACGAAATGCTAACGTGGTCGTATGGATGACACAAGGTAGCTGACTGGGCAGACTGACGTGGTCGTACATATGACATGTGGTCATTGACTGTGCATGGTGACATGGATCAAGCCAGATGAGGTGACACATGGCCCAATGAGGAGGCACCACGTGGCACCTTCTAGAAGGCCAAATCTGGTGGTTCCACCAAATCCTACAGTTACCACCAAATCTGGTGGCCAAATCTGGTGGTTCCACCAAATCCTACAGTTACCACCAAATCTGGTGGATTCTCGTTAAATCTGGCTAATTGTTGCTAAACTTGGCAGAGTCTGGATTATTTATTTGGGCATGGAAATCAATAAAAGAAAATTGGCACACAATTTGATATTGTATGGATCTGATAGGGCGTAGCATTGGGATTCGTGTCGAGGGGAGGTCTCGATGGACTATTCAGAAGCAGGTTGAATTTATACTCAAAAGTTGCAGAATTTCAAGGGGAGTTCAAATATGGATTAGTTTTTTGCATATGAGTATCCAAACATAAAAGTGCTTCCATATCCCAAGGTTTCAAGCCAAGAACAGGCAACTTCATACTCAAAAGTCTCAGAATTTCCTGTTCCAGCCAATGGTGATGTTTGTTTCTGTCCAGAATCTCAGAATTTCCTGTTCCAGCCAATGGTGATGTTTGTTTCTGTCCAGAAGTTGCGTATTTGAAAGGTGGTTTCAGGATCTATTATGTAAGCCTTTCTTTTGTATTCTTAAAACATTGAAGATTAATAAGAAGCATTCCCCATTGAGAAAAAGGCCTGGAGACGTAGGCAAACTTGTGTCAAACTCCGTTATAAATCTTGGTGTTATGGTTTGTTTTTTTTACTTCTTGTATGGCTGCAACATTATTTCATTAATCTTCTTCTCTTAATTCCTAAACGGTAAATCAACTCATGCATAAACTTAACCATAGTCTTTAAAAGATCAATTTCGGATCAAGTGGTATCAGAGCAAGTTGACAGTTGGTTGTTTGAGTTTGCATGATTACCAAGGAAAAGCTAAGTTCGGATCAAGTGGTATCAGAGCAAGTTGACAGTTGGTTGTTTGAGTTTGCATGATTACCAAGGAAAAGCTAAGTCATGGTGAAGGAGAGATTTTAGAAGGGGATCCTGATATTGGATCAAGAAAGAGGACATATCAAAGTGAGAAGATGGCATCGGAAGAAGGAATTTATCAAAATGAAAGAGATTTTCAAAGAACTTTATTTTCCATGTCGGAGATGGTAAAAGTTTTGTATGATGATTACTTGGAATGGAAGAGACCTTTTCAAGGGGAATCTTCAAAGAAAGACAAAAGTGAAGAAGGAGAGGACCTTCCTAAACCTCCTCCTTCACCTCCTTCATCTCCATTTTCTTCTTCTGCTTCAAGTACAAGTTGAAATTCTACTGCAAGAAAACATTCTCATAAACATAAGCCCGATATGCCATTACTTAAACTTGATGTAAAATTTGTTTTTCCTATGTATGGTGGCAAAGTTAATACTGAGAAACTTGATAATTGGGTTAGACAGATGGAGGTATATTGTAATATGCAACAAATCAAATATGAGGCAACCAAAATCAGATTGGCATCACTTCGTCTTGAAGGCACATCTCTCATCTGGTGGAAAAGTAAGATGCAACATGGAACTCAGCAATTTGGCAATATTTTTCCATCATGGCATGAATTTATTTCCGCACATAGAAAACAGTTATATCCTTTGGGGTATAAGGAAAAGGATTTAATTGAATGGAAAAGTCTTAAGTTAAGAAAAGGACAATCGGTGCAGGAATATACATGTGAATTTCATAATATGGCTTTGATGTTAGATATTCCATTGACTACACAATAAACTCTTATGGAGTATATAAGAGGTTTTCCTGCTTATATTCATAATATTATGTTTATGTTTGGACCTACTAATCTTGATGAGGTTTATGTCCAAGCAACATATATTGAATTAGGAAAAACTGGAGTTAGTATATCGGGGGAATCATCTTCAACGAAAGAAGGAAAAGGAAAAGGGAATGGGAAGAGAAAAATATTTGGACAACTTGTTGCGACCCTTGACAACTTCATGTGATAATAGAGGTATATTGTAATGTGCAACAAATCAAAGATGAGGCAACCAAAATTAGATTTGCATCACTTCATATTGAAAGCACAGCTCTCATCTGGTGGCAAAGTAAGATGCAACATGGAACTCAGCAAGTTGGTAATATTTTTTAATCATGGAATGATTTTATTTCCACACTTAGAAAACAGTTATATCCTTTGGGGTATAAGGAAAAGGATTTAATTGAATGGAAAAGTCTTAAGTTAAGAAAAGGACAATCGGTGCAGGAATATACATGTGAATTTCATAATATGGCTTTGATGTTAGATATTCCATTGACTACACAATAAACTCTTATGGAGTATATAAGAGGTTTTCCTGCTTATATTCATAATATTATGTTTATGTTTGGACCTACTAATCTTGATGAGGTTTATGTCCAAGCAACATATATTGAATTAGGAAAAACTGGAGTTAGTATATCGGGGGAATCATCTTCAACGAAAGAAGGAAAAGGAAAAGGGAATGGGAAGAAAGAAAATTCAGCGACAATAAAGGAAGAGAAGCTCTCTTGCAAGAATTGCAAGAAAGAAGGGAACGATGATGAGCATTGCTGGAAATTGCACCCAGAGAAGAAACCGAAGTGGTTCAAAGAAAGGAAAGGGATGGAAAAATTTGCAACAACACCATGACCAATAGATTTCGGGTATGATTTAGGTGATGAGTCTAAGATTACAACAGTTGGTTTGTCAGGTAAAATTGGTGATGGTTTTGATTCAAGAAGTAAATTGTTTCATATAAGGGTCGTAATGAAACATACTAAGATCAATAAAGTAAATTGTTTCATATAAGGGTCGTAATGAAACATACTAAGATCAATACATTGATAGATAATGGATCTCAATCTAACTTAATTTCATAAGAAGTGGTTAAGAAATTGGGATTAAACACTAAGATGCATCACAAACCCTATTCACTTAATTGGATAAGCAAATATCACAAATTGCCCATAAAAAAACAATCTATCATAAAGTTTGAAATTACATCTAAGTATGTGGATGAATTAATATGTGATGTGGTGCTGCTAGAAACATGTGGAATGGTCTTAGGTATCCCTTATTTATATGATCGCAAAGAAATCTTCTACAAGGAACAAAATCAATATCACTTGTTTAAGAAAGGAAATGAATATGTTGTACATGCTCATCATATTAAAGCAAATCAATCTATTCCGTCATGCAATAAATACACCTATAATTGTGCCAAGTAAAGTAGTTGATCTTAAGAATGAACATGAGATGGTTGTAGGATGGGAGTTCAATCATAATTTGCTTCAAGATAAGTTAATTTCATGCAATCCCATCAAACATATTGGTTCATTTGTAGTCATATTTATGATGTTATCGCTGCTAATGTTTTCTACATGGATGGTAGTGGATTCAGTAAGATATGAACAAGTTAAAATGGCTAACAATATTTTTTCAGTTGTCATGGTTATTATGAAATTGATTATAATGCAACGGGTGCACATGACAGAGTTTAAAGACAAAGGACAAGTGGGGAGGCATATCCCACACTTGATGTCTGGTTAATACCCATTTGGAGGACTAAAAGGTCTTAGTGGGGAGGTATGATCCAAATGGATCTAGAAAGGCCTAAAAATCAAAGTTATTGGAATCAAATGAAACTAGCGCCATTGCGTAGGGCTTGTCGTGCCAATTCCAACCATATTTTTTTTTCGAAAATGGACACCGTATGCAGAAGTTATCGCAATTTGAAGTTCAGGTCAAACACGCAAAAAAGTCAAAATTAAAAAGTCAAATTCAATTGATGACATTAGTAGTACATCATGATGATGTCAGCATGACATCATTATAACATTAGTAGGGTGACATGGCATCACCAGGAGCTGACATGTGTCAGTCAAATTTGGCGTTTTCAGGTTGAGTTGGCATGGTACGGAAGTGACACGTGGAATTGTACGAAAGTGACATGTGGCATTGTATGGAAGTGACACATGGAACTGTATGGAAGTGACACATGGTAGTATGGATGCTGACGTGATAGGGTGACACATGGAAGTACAGATGTTGATGTGGCACTATCTGGATGTTGATGTGGCACTATACGGATGTTGATGTGGCATTGTACGAATGCTGACGTGGCACTGTACTGATGATGATTTGGAACTATAGAGATGGTGATGTGGCACTGTACGAAATGTTGACGTGGCCATATGAGTGACATGTGGTAGTTGACTAGGCAAGATGATGTGGTTGTATGGATGACACGTGGTAGTTGACTTTTCATGGTGACGTGGCTTGGTCCAATGATGAGCTGACACATGGCCCAATGAGGAGGTGCCACGCGACATCTTCTGGAAGGCCAAATCTGGCGAAAATCCTCCAAAACTGGAAGAATCTTGCTAAATCTGGCTAATTTTTGCTAAATATGGCTAGTTGTCGCTCAATTTGGAGGAGTCTGGCTTATTTAGTTGGGCATGGAAATCGAGAAAAAATAATTTTTTTGGCATGCAAATCGAGACTCTATGGATTTGATAGAGCGCAACATTGGGATTCGTGTCGAGGGAAGGTCCCGAGGGACTATTTAGAAGTAGGTCAACTTTATACTCAAAATTTGTAGAATTTCAAGGGGAGTCTGAATATGGATTATTTTTTTGCATCCTAGTAGCAAAAAAAAAAGTTCTTCCAGATCCCAAGGTGTCAAGCCAAGCATAGTCAAATTCACACTCAAAAGTCTCATAATTTCCTATTCCATCCAATGGTGATGTATGTTTATGTCTAGAAGTTGCATATCTGAAAGGTGGTTTCAGGATCTGTTATGTAAGCCTTTCTTTTGTATTCTTAAAGCATTGAATATTAATAAGAAGCATTCCCCACCGAGACAAAGTCCCAGAGACACAAGCAAACTTGTGTCAAACTCCGTTATCAAACTTGGTGTTATAGTTTGTTATTTTTAATTATTATATGAATGCAACATTATTTCATTAATATTCTTCTCTTAATTCCTAAATGGTAAATCAACTCATGCATAAACTTAACCATAGTCTTTAAAAGATCGATTGGTAAATCAACTCATGCATAAACTTAACCATAGTCTTTAAAAGATCGATTTTGGATCAATCGTACGCTGACCAGGTAGGTGTGTTGGAATGAGTGTATGTTGACTGGGCATGTGTATTAACATCTATACATACAAGTGGACTAATTGTTTGTTGACATGTGGCATGGATAAACCAATGAGAGGTTGCAACATGGCGACCTCCCATTGGCCACTAATGGTTAAGGCTATGTAAAATTATATGGTAGTCTGGAGGATCAAACCTGTGACCTCCTAAGACCTTACCCTAGGAATTTACCATCGTGCCATCACATGAGTCTTAACATATATGTGGTGTAGTTTGTATTTAACCTTTGTTAAAGGTTCAA
>CBVK0102369498.1:0-17714 GCA_900067695.1 Picea abies
CCATGAGGTATAATGACTGCACCTAGGAAAATTTATACTCATTTTTCACGATTTTTGCAAGGAGTATGAATTGAGGTATATTTTATAATTAGAGGTCATTTGTAAAAATATTAGTCCATATTTCCATTAATGAGCGCCATAGTGCATCATTTGGCATGTAAAGAGGGTGTAATTGAATCAGTTCAGAATTTCTTCAACTTTATACTCAAATCTTTCAAAATTTCACAAGGATTTTAATGGTGAAATCGTTTTCTTGGCTTGATTAGCGGAATGTAAGGGATTCTATTAAATTGGATTTTTTAAAGCCCATGTTGTAATATAATTTGGTATTTTGAGATGACGAAGAACAATTATACTATCTAAAGAGGATTTGAAGATGAAGTAATATATGTCATCCATATATGTAATTTGAGTTCTTTTATTTTCTGCTCAGTGTTGTGTCATCTCATAAATCTACAAATTAATCATCGGTTTATGATTTTTTGGATAAGAAGCACAACATCAATTTTCTGCAAATCACCTCAATATGATCAAGAATTACTTATGAATCAAGTTAGATGTTATCTGTATATTTTTAAAGGAATAAGTGGTATCTAAGGAGTTTTGGATCAAGTGGTATTAGACCTAGTATTGACATGTATTTGCAAGTTGTTGATGTGATGATATCCAAGAGTTCAATTGGTGAATATTTTGAAGGATATTATCAAAGGGACAAGATGAGTAAATATCTCATGAATTTTAGGCTGCAGAAGAACATTAATCGACAGATACAAAAGGAAAAATATGAGTTAAGGATACAGTTGCAAACTCTTGAGGAAGAGAATCAGAGGTTGCAAGATCAACTGATATGTCGTGAGGAATTTCATAAGGGTATTTTTCATGAATTAGAAAGAAAGTTGCATATTAAAGATCAATTATTGGCACCATCAACATCAATCCATGGATATCGACAGGCTGAGAATGTAAAGTCTCTAATGCAAAAAGGACTACCTCTTTCAAAAGGCGTGATCGAGAAATATGGCTCCTCGTATTATTATTTTTCTTGTCAAGATGGAGAATGCTCGAGGATAGATGAAGCAAGGAGAAATTCAAATGAAGAAGTTAGTCTTACCTTCCAATCCATAGAAAGGTAACATGTGTAAGACATCTCCATACAAAGATGTGCATGCTAAAGGAGAAATGAAGACATTTTCCACTGATAGGATTGGTAAATGGTCTATGTATCCATGTGATTCCTATGGAGCTAGTAACTATGATGTGGAGAAATGTCTAAGAAGACAGTTTGTGCAAGAGAATACCTCTAAGAATAAGGCTAAAGGTAAAGATAATTTATCAAATAAAAGGAAAATGAGGAATGATAAAAAGAGATCGTGGTTCCAAGATGGGAACAATACACTCTGATCTTATAGTGGTAATATTGGACATCAGATTGAGAAGTTTTGGAAACTTGAACCAAAATTATGTCCAAAGAAAAACCAGAAAGATGTAAGGGCACTTGCAAGAAGACAAGCAACAACTCCAAATGAAGTTAACGATCTTACTGAAAGATTTGAGAAAGAATACTTCCTAATGGTTGGTCTTGAAAAAGTAACATATGAATACATCGAGGAATGGTTCATGGACAGTGGCTCATCTATCCACATGACCGGGATAAGATCAATATTTTTGACTTTCTTAGAATCCGACAAAGATTGCTATATAGCATCTGGAATTAATACTAGACAAGCAATAAAATGGTATGGATATGTAAGATTCTAGATCGAGTCAGGAGGATTTCTAGCAATAGAACATATGTTGTATGTTCCAGAGTTGAAGGTATACCTGCTCTCAGTTGCGACATTTAAAGATGAAGGCCATGCAGTCACATTCCAGAATGGACAAGTACTTTTGTATTCAATATAAATTTCTCTAGACATAGCAATAGTTCTTGGTATTCACAAGGATAGGTTATATAGGTTACTGGGGAGACCTATAGTTTGGTATGATGGTTTCTTGGATTCAACATCAGATTCAATGTCAGATTCAACATCAATGTCAGAGGCATTGTCAGAGATAAGAAGATGTGAAAATCCTTCCAGTACTAAGGGGAGAATGAGTCCATGAATAAACCATCAATCTGGCAAGATTTCATTGTAAATATGTATATTTGTAAATATAATATGCATATGTAGATATCTCCTAAAGTATATTAGAAGGATTGTAAGCCACTCATTATAAATTATAAGAGTGACAGGAATTCTATAAATTTTCTATATTGCCACCTTATGTGTCGATAGGAGTGAGAGGAATTTGTAAGAGAGTTTCTATATTTCCACCTTATATGATGTTAAGAGTGAGATGAATCTCGTTAAATTGATTTCTAGATAGCCACCTTACATATTGTTAGAAGTGAGAGGACACTTTCAAAAAGGGTTTCTATATAGCCACTTTGTCTTAGAGTGAGAGGGATCTTATATAATACTTCTAATCCTTTTGACAACAGTATAGGAAATTGTATTGTCTTGTCATCAACTAAAGGGCTACATATGGATAGAATTGCCTAAGTTAACATTCTTGATTCTGAATAACTGAAGGCAAATGAAGAAAAGGATGCGGGAAATTGGAACATGTAGATCAGAAGCAGAAAGAGCATTGAAGTGATGCAAAACTTTCTAGATATGGTAAAGGAGAAATATTCTTCTTTTAAGAGGCATATAGATGAATGCTATAAGAATATTCAAATTACTATGGAATGTTTATGTGGATGTATACCTTGAACAAAAGAAAGTCATGTACAAATGGTTACAATACATATCAAGTTCTTTTTCAATGAAGGATATTAATGGACGAGGAATTCATTCAAATACTCCTACAGGTACATCAACAATACAAGAAAAACAAGTCCAAAATGGAAATTCATAGATCAAAATTTGACTTGGTTTCATATATTGGCCAAGATAGACTATATTCAACAGAAAAGGAGATGGGAGTGGATGTTGAATACATGATTCAGGTATTGCAAATATTCAGTGAACAAGACTTTTGTTGTTAGGGAATATATGATCCAGAACTAGAGCTATATTCTATATTAGCGACAGTGCCAGAGGCCAGAGTCAGAGCCATATTTCAGAAGAAGACAAAATTACATTTATCTAATACCTAAGATATAAATTTCCAAGATGAAGACTGAGTTCTAGAATATTCAACAAGATGGAAGAGTGAAGAAGCTTCATCACTAAGTTACTGGATAAGATAATTTCAGTAAGATGGAAGAGTGAGTTAGAGTTATCATCACTAATTTATTGGATATCTATACTTTTGGAGGTCCAAAAGTTTTCAGTGAGAAGGTGTGATCCAAGAGGATCCAAGAACGCTCACAGAGGTCCAGGAGGATCCATAATGCTCACAGAGGTCTAGGAGGATCCATAAAATATAAAAAATAAATCATCCCAAATGCTCTCTAAAATTCCATCAATGTGTAGAGCTCGGCGATAGCTTTCCAACAGAGAAAAAATTGCCTCAAACGAAGTTCGTATGAAAAATATATGGCCGTTCAAAGTTCAAGTCAACTAAGTCAAAAGTCAAAGTCAAAGGGGTCAAGGTGACACATGTCACCACTACAAGGGTGACACGTGGCACACCATAAAACCATGCAACAATGATGTGTCCACACCCCAAGGTGCCAAGTGACATAACCGTACGTTGACTGGGCAGGTGTGTTGGCATGACCGTACGCTGACTGGGTAGGTGTGTTGGCATCCGTACATATAGGTGGACTAATCATTTGTTGACACATGGAATGGATAGACCAATGAAAGGCCACCACGTGGAGACCTCCCATTGGCCACTAATGGTTAAGGTTATGTAAAATTATATGGGAGTCTAGAGGATTGAACCCGTGACCTCCCAAGACCTTACCTTACCCTAGGAATTTACCATTGCGTCATTGCATAAGTCTTAACATATATTTTGTTTAGTTTGTATTTAACCTTTGTTAAAGGTTCAAGTGGTAGCAAAAGGGTCTGAGGGCCTAATCCCTTGACCCATGGTTTTTATAGAATCCAATGTAACCGTGTCCAATATTCACATGATGGTCGACGCATACATATATCAAAGTTGTGGGGGCATAAAAACTATATGCCATATATTACATCAACCACCAAATATGCAACGTGAAAATTGGTCGTCGACGGGGCTCGAACCATCGACTTTCTATATATATACCAATATATATATATATATATATATATATATACATATACCAAAGTTGTGGGGGAATTAAAACTATATGCCATATGTTACATCAACCACCAAATATGCAACGTGAAAATTGGTCGTCGACGGGGCTCGAACCCCCGACTTTCTATATATATACCAACAGACTTAACCAATGCACCAAAGGTGTGCATTTGTTAAAAATCCTAGCTAACTAATATTCAAATGCTAACCACGAAGTGTGGACGGGGAGTTAACCGCGCACCCTATTTAATGGGTATGAATTCCCATGTCTGCACATAGACCGATGGAATGGATCTATGCAGATTTGTGTGCATACCAAGTATGGTGTGTCTCGATATGCATGCCACGAGGTATAATGATTGCACCTAGGAAACTTATACTCACTTTTCACAAATTTTCACGAGTATGAATTTTAGTTCTATTTTATTATCAAAGGTCATTTTTAAAATTATCAGTCCAAATTTCCATTAATGAGCACCATAGTGCATCGTTTGACATGTAAAGAGGGTGTAATTGAGCCAGTTCAGAATTTGGTTGACTTTATACTCAAATTTCTCAAAATTTCTCAAGGATGTTAATGGTGAACTCATTTTCTTGGCTTGATTAGCGGAATGTAAGAGAGTTTATTAATTTGGTTATTTGTAAGCCCATGTTGTAATGTAATTTGGTATTTTGAGATGATGAAGAACAATTATACTATCTAAAGAGGATTTGTATATCAAGTAATATATGTCATTCATATATGAAATTTGAGTTATTTTTATTTTATGTTCATGTGTCATCTCGTAAATATGAAAATTAATCATCAGTTTATGATTTTTTGGATAAGAAGCACAACATCATTTTTCTGCAAATCAACTCAATATGATCAAGAATTCATTCTGAATCAAGTTAGATGCTATATGTATATTTTTAAAGGAATAAGCGGTATCTAAGGATTTTGAATCATCCATGTTGTATGAAGTTTGCACTACTGCTACTAATATAATGATATGATTCAAAGCATTAAAATTTTTCTTTGTGGTTATCTGTTATGTTATGAATGGATCTATAGTTCCGTTATATATTTATTTATCTCTTTCTTGGTGTTATTTGAATTCTATCAAAACTTGATATCTATAACTCCATATATCATATGATTCTCGGCTATGCTTCAGGTTAGACCTCCTTCCCTTGTGGAAGGTTGAATATTCCAGCGTTCCTAGACTACAACGGTACTTTTTGTTGGTAACTACCGAGAAAGTTGGTCTCAATTTTTCACCAACAGGTTTGATTTCGAGGTTGCGGTTAAGCTAAGAAAGAAAAACATGGGGTATGATCGTCTCTCCAAGATCCAAAATGGGGAACTCACTAGGATAGTTGATGAACTACCCAATGTTGATCTCTTTCATGTGGAAGTAGTGCCCAACATATTATTTGAAAATATGGGAAAATGCTATGATGACCTAATATTTCTTATTTGGAACTACTATGAGACTCATTTTTTAAAATATAATCATAAAACTTACATGTATGCATAGCATAACCAATTATCAAGATCAACATTAGATTAGTAGTGGAGTAGTTGCTCTAGTAAATGAATTTATGAACCATCACCATAAAACTATGTCATATCATCCATAGCCTAACGACATGGGAGGATCATTTAATAAGGTTTTGGAATGTGGATTCACCAAGGTGTTCTTGGTTAATATGGATAATTTGGGAAAAAAATTCTTAATTATTCTATGGGCCTCCAAGACAACATGCAAAACATTAATTGAGCACACACTATTCAAATTATTGTATCGGGACACTATGATTTTGCTATAATATTCAATCATGAACCTACGAGTAGCCATTTACACATAGATGTTAAAAACACAACAATTATAGAATATGTTGGTATAGTTGGAAGATCACATGCTTCGAGTGGGATACCATCAAATGGTACAAACAAGGTGATAAAACGTCAGTCATCATAAGAATATTAGGAACAAAAAGTTTGAACAAGGGGATCTAGTGTTGATATATGATAGTTAAATTTGGAAACACCTAGTCAACTTAAGGATGCATTGGGAGTGACATTATAGAATTGTGTAGATAACTAGCGAGGATTCAGTCTAACTCATGCAGTTAGATTCTCATACGAAAAGGATATGGCTGAATGATACCTTCCTGAATCCCTATGTGAAGCCAACACTAGCAAAATTACCATGATTTCTTGCGGGGGATTTAGTGTAGCATAATAGAACTTAAATTTTTTCTTTCCACATTTCAATTTTAGCAAGTCAAATTCAACTATTTCAATCCAAAAATTTCATTTAAGACTTAATGTTTTTTTGTTGCTTTGCAGGTTAGGAATAAGAATAAAAATATATCCATGGTTATCACTACTAGATTTGGGGTTTAAAAACAATGTGTATGTAACATTTGTCGACATTTACACATCGAAATAAATTATTTTAAGAAAAACATCCTATTTTGATTAACGTTAACTTTGATGTCATTTTTTAAATGTAATTATATCCATATCCCCAATAACATATGTCATCATATCTACATGTTTGAATGTTGATATGCCAACAAGTATTTTGTTATCATCTCTTCCTAAAATTTTGATTTAACTATTCGATTTTGAGGTTAGTACAAAAGTGTTTATACCATGTTTGGGGTTGCTTCATGATATTTGGGGTACAAGGTGTATGATTAGCCCCTATATGGTTCATGATATATTTTTACATTATAGATAACTTACTTAGTTATTTTTCGACCTTATTTGGGTGCTTGCATAGCATTCTTCCTTAGGGTGTTGGAAATCTTCAAACAGTTTGGTGACATCCTACATGCTAGCCACATGGAAGAGGTTTCTTGCTTGGAGAATTCACTATATTGGAGGAGGATTCCCTGGAATTTAGAAGGATGTGTTGATCCCTAGACAACATGGGGTAGCTTAGATGCTATCATGGAGGTATATAATTGACTTGGGGACACTAGGTTTGTGACAATTCCCATGCAAGGGGAGTGGACCTAGTGGAGAATGTGGCTTAAGAGGAGCATTCAAGTCCTTGGAGACTTGGAGTAAAAGTGTTGGAAACATCTCATGGAATTCCCTTGCATTAGGTGATTTCATGTATATGAAATCACCTTGGAGCTTGACATGTGTACCCTTGGAGTGTAGCACTCCACATGTCTAAGCCTACGACTGGTTTTGTTGGTTGCTTGTAAGGGTTTAGGCCCACCCATCTATTGTTGGCATCCCTTACCTTTCATATATATAAATGAAGGAGATAGTCCTTTCATTCATCATCCTAATCATCTTGTGTTTATATGTGATGAGAATAGTGATTTCATCTATTTTTCTCTCACTTGAGAATTCTTGTATTTTCTCTCTCTTAGTCTTGCAGCAGTAGGGTTCTTGGAGGGATTCTTTGAATGTGATATATTTATGGTTTTACCCTAACAAGAATAAGGATATTGGGTTTGTTAGAAATTCTACAGGAGAAAATTTTTGTTCTTATTGGAAGGAGAGGAGAAGGGAGATGAATTTTTTACATCCAAGGAGTTTTACTAGTGTGATACTAGTTTGTGGAGGATCTTTGGTGTAACTAGCGTTTTCATGTTTTTCCCTAGCTATAGTTTTGGAGAGCTAGAGGATTATAATAGCCTTGGGATGAGGATATGGTATGTAAATGAAATTTATATTTATAAATATATATTAAGTCTTTAGTTGTTTAAAATTGTCTTATTGTACATTTGATTTTCATTTATCTTTATCTTCATGGTTTCATAATTTTGAGCACTAGTATGCCTTATTGATTTGACATAAATTAAGTTTGTAAATATTAAGTGGTTCAAATATAATATTTAAGAAGATAAGGAAGATTCATTGTTGCAATTATATTCATCACAAAGTGAATTTTAGATATGTTTTATGCATGGTAAGATTTCTCTAGAAGGATAAAAGTTTGACACGCTTAGGTATATTTTCTCTTATATTACCTTGTTGATTGGGGTTGTTAAGAGGTGAAATGTTGTCCATTATTGTTGTTATTTTATTTATATTTCATAAAAGTTGTAAGGATTAAAATTCATAGGGTTAAGATATTGGAAACCTCTAGGAAAGAGGTGAAAATTATGAAGTTGCATTAATTACCCTAGTTCAGAAAAATTCTACATGACATCAAATATTTTTTGGTTGAGATCACTCTAGGTGTAAGAGGGAGTTGGTATTTCATATATGGTGTACCTAGGAGAGGTGATTTACCTTGTCAAGTTTGTTAGGTGTGAAACCATAGGTTGCTTGGGAGAAGCTCTTGAACCCTAGAAAGGATTTTGTCTATGTCATATATTGTTAATTTATGAATTTGATGATTGTTCAGGATGTGTAAGATAACTCTTGTTCTTAGAGAGTGTGATAGGTTGGGTGGAGCTTCCAATTTTGTTCATGGGAATCTTAGATTATAGATACTTATGGAAGAAGCTGATCTTTGGGATCATGTTGGAGAAATTAATTCCAGAACCTACTAATCTAGGATGGTTGGCCACTTGTTGAAAGAAGGAAGCCAATGCTAAGAGAATCATTCTGGATTCAGTGAGGGATAATTTCATATCTCATATTAGAGAATTAAGGACATGTTTGGAGCTATGATGGGGTTTTTTCATAACCCTTGTGTTTCTAGAAAAATGCTCCTACGAAACCAACTTTCAAACCGTTCATATGAGCAACACAGATATTGTGGTGAGATACTTGAATAGGATCATTAAGCTGAGAGATCAATTGGTTTCCATTGGAACATGGGTGGAGGATAAAGATTTGGTGTCCATTTATTTGAATGGAATTATTCCTTCAAGGATGCCTTTTGTTCAAGGTGTTTGTGCTTAATATACCTTGCCAAAGTTTGCAAATATTTGGATTGATCATGTGCATAAATAAATCATATTGTAGTCTTTTTTATGGAAACAAGGGGAAGTCTATGCAATTGGTCTCGTCGAGAAGATGAAGAAGGGTATTAATAAAGGCTACAAGAAGGAGGAAGGTATATATATGAGAAATAAGGACTTGATTAAAGTGATTTGTTTTGAATGTCAGAGGATGGGACATTATTCCAACCATTGTCCATTTAAGAAGAAGGGAACATGAGAAAAACAATTTGCAGCATGAACTATAGTAGGTGTAGAGAAGGATCCCTCTGAGTTTGAAACTTCCTTTTCCATGAACTATTGTTTTTCCCATAACACCCTATCTATTGTTGGATGGTATGTATACAATGGAGCTTTCAGACAATCACATATGATAGGTCATTATTCTGCAAATTTAAGGAGCAAGAGAGAGGCATCTATGTGGAGCTTGGTAATGATGTTACTTATCCTATGAGAGGATTTGGATCAATTTCCATCCAAATGCATTATGTCGATGTTCTTGAGTTGATTGATTTCCTATTTGTTCTTGGTTTGAAGAAGAACCTTCCTTCAATGACCTACATGGTATATATTCATTGTATGGCTGAACTTTATGCTCAAAAGGTCATCTTTAGAAGGTGAACCCATGTTGTGGAAAAAGGGATTTGGGTTGCAGTCCTTTATAAGTTGTAAGTATATCTATGGAAGCATGATGCTTTCATGCATGGTACTACCAAGTTTTATGAGTTATGGAACAAGTGTCTTGGTCGTTTACATTACATAGTGCTTCCTATATTGAATAACTTGGTACTGGGATTGTCAGACTTCAAGACATAGAAGGAAGGTCTTTGTAAAGGATGTGTTATTGGTAATCACATCAAGGTTTATTTTCCTAGTAATGAGCATAGATCATGAGGGAGTCTTGATATTATCCATTCAAATGTATGTGGACCTATTTATTCCACTTTATTTACTGATAGTTGTTATTAATTCACTTTTATTGATTATTTCTGGCATAGGACCTAGATTTATTTTATGAAGGCCAAGGATGAAGTGTTAAGAAAATTCACATAGTTCAAGGCCTTGGATGAAAACAAGACACAAGGAAAGATCAAAATACTTCACTTGAATAATGGAGGAGAGTATACCTTTGCAAAGTTTAATTATTTATATAGGGAACCAAGGATTAAGAGGGAGTTGATAGTGTCTTACACACCATATAAAAATGGGGTTGCTAAGAGGAAGAACGAATTTATTGTTGAAACTACCAAATCTTTGATTCATGACATGGATTTTCCCATGATTTTTTGGGTTAAGGATTGTAATGCACTTATGTATATTTTGAAAAAGTATCCTCACAAGAACTTGAAGGACATGACACCAAGGGAGGAATTTATTTTTTGTGAAACCAAATGTATCATATCTTCATGTATTTGGTTGTCCAATTTATATCCATGTACCTAAGGAGAAGAAGACAATGTTGAAACCATCGAGTATTAAGGGTATTTGTTTTGGATAAAATGAAGATTCCAAGTCTTACAAGATACATATTCTAGTAGAATAGAAGATATTTGTAAAAAATAATGTGATTTTTTATGAATATGTGAAGTCTTCAAACTCTTGGGATTCCCCTGGCCATTAAGGAGAATGAGGAGGTTGTTGTTCCAAATATTGATCTAGAGACTCAAGATGAGTTGCATTCAGGGGTGACCAAGGTGATATTAGGGATGAATATGCCCTCACCTTCTACTCCAACATATAGGAGACCAAGATGACTCACCCATACATTACAGGAGGCTCAATAGCATGTACGAGAGCCCAAATATTTAGTGAGGGTGAGTATACATGCTAGGAGATATGCTAGTCATATTTCATCGGTTTCATTCATCTATGTACCTTGTGTTGATATTATGGTATTTGTGGGAGGTATTAACCTCTACATGTAACCTTGACGAGACTAGAATATTGTGGGAAGCAAGAGAAACCCTAAAACGTTAGATAATAACCCTAGGAGACAAGTTGGCTCAAGAGAATATTTATTATTNNGATAATAACCCTAGGAGACAAGTTGGCTCAAGAGAATATTTATTATTGAGTTATTAGCCTCCAGAAGTAGAATTCATCCCATTTAGGTCACTTGGAGGACTATAAATAAGAGGGTACTAGAGCTCATTGTCACTCTCACTCTCACAACTACATAAGACCAATGGTGCGCAAGTTTAGAGAGGAATTGCAGTTGTAGTTGCTGCAACTGGCATTTCGGTTTTGGCTTGGAATTTATCTTGGTTATGGTTTGGACTTTCTTCTTGGTACACTAGCTCTGGAGAGAGGTACGCTACCTTGGTTGGCTATTGGTTCTATGGTTTTCTTCTAGAATTATTCTCTCTGTCAAGTTTAAGGTGCTCGAGGGTGGCATTTTTTCCTATGGGTGACAATATTGAGATATTGTCTACGGTGAAAGGAGCACACATGTTTTTCTAACACCGTCCATTTTTATTTAGGGGTGTGATACCTTGATGGAGGATGATGTTGGGATTGATTCCAGGCTTGGAGCTGATGGAATATTTCTAGAGTACAAGGACAAGGTTGTTGAATTCTCTCAGACCAAGGAAGTTGATCATCATGTTACTCTTTCTTCAATATTATTTCAAGATGAGGGAGTTGACCTAGTTCATGTTGTTTCAATTGTTAGAGGTTTTGAAGTGCATGAGAGGGATTCTCATGTTCATAGGTTGTATTAATTTATTTTCGCCCATGATGTCAACTTGAGGGATGCTGAATTTTGGTAGGATGCTTATGATCTAGGGTTATCTCCCTTCATATTCAGATGTGGCCAATGTTGTTTGGAGGTTTGAGATGTTGTGATAGAATTATGTAATGGAAGGGTGATAGTTCCTTTTTAGGAGATAGTGGTTGATTACAAGACTACAACAGGTATAAATTTTCATATGGCATACTTAATGGATTTGTATAGAGAGTGGGCAGGTGTTGGTGAAAACACTTTCCTTTTAAATAGGGAGTGTTATATTTTGGGGTACTTCGAAAGTATTTACATCATGTTTGAGCTTGAATTACGTGATTTGGGATACATGTAGTATGATTATCCCTTGGATGGTTCATGATGGATTTTTTCATTGGAGATGGCATACTCAGTGATTGTGTGACCTCATTCGAGTGCTTGATGTCATTATTCCTTAGGGCGTTGGAGATATTAAAACATATTGGTGACATCCATGGTTTTCCCTAGATAGGGTTTTGGGGAGATAAAGGATTGTACTAGCCTTGATATGAGGTTGTGTTATGTACATGAAATTTACCTTTATACATATACATAACATTTTAACTATATAAAATTGTATTATTGTCGGTTTGATTTTTAATTATATTTATCTTCACGGTTTGGTATTTTCCAACACTAGTATGTCTTACTATTTTGAAATATTAAGTTAAGGCTAAAATTGTTAAGTGATTTAATGTTAAACTTGAAGAATATAGGGTATATTTGTAGTTGTAATTATAGTTTTCATAAAGTAAATTTAAAATCTATTTTATGCATGATAAGATTTCCCTAGAGAGCTTAAAATTGTTATCACACTTTGATATCTTTTCTCTTAGATTGCCTTGTTGATTGGGGTTGTTAAGAGGTAAATTATTGTCCATTTTTATGTTGTTCTATTTTTATTTCATAACAACCATAATGATGAAAATTCATAGGGTTAAGATCTAGGAAACCTCTAGGAAAGAGGTGAAGTTTTTGAAGTTGCATTAATTACCCTAGCTTGGAAATTTTTTACATTAATGAAATTACTAAAGGTCATTAAATTGACAACAAGTTACCACTTCATGCTAATTGGACATGATTAAATCGATGTTAATAGAATTGGAACCGTATATGGATTTCTTGTTGACATGCGGGAAATTAAAATGATGTATAGTCATTGATATATTGATGTTAATGGATCCATTTTACTATGCAATATCCATCTCACATTTCTTTAATTATTCCCTTTGGAAATCACTTCCTGCAATGTGGAGGAGTGTTGCCTATGGTCTTGAGTTTAAACCAAACAATGATGATGATTCATGACCCTATTAGCCTGACAACTTTGATGAATTGTCAACATTTTTTAGATATTACAACCATGAATTTTCGTCGTTGTCCATCTTAAACTCGTGACCACAAGCAACACTATTTCATAGTGTTAGTGCAATAATACAGAGGGAAAAATGGAAAAATGTGAGGCAATGATTTCATAGAAAAATGCATATAGAAAGATATATATAATTACCTTGGGTAGATGTGAAAGAAATATTCTTGACATTTGTTCTCTATTTTTATTTCCTATAAAACTCAAATGTCAAGTGTATTTCAATCACTTATATCATCATTTTTAGTCATTTTACTATGTGCAACAATGAATACATATATCGTAAACCAATAAATCCTAATAGAAACATACGTCTATTAGCCTCACCTCAATAAATTTTAGTAGAAGCATAAAGACAATATTGTATTAAAGGGTGATCCTATCAAAATGTTATTGTAATATTTCTTTAGAAAAGTCAAAATTTCAATTTCAATGAGGCACTTCATGAGTGATTATGAAATGTTAGAAGAATCTAAAATCCCTACCACACCTTTATTTACAAATAGGTTTTTATTTTCAACATTCTTTGGATGAATCTAAATTATTCTCAGGTGATTCTAGAACATAAGCACTTCCATTCACAATAGATTTTGTACATAGATCATTCTATGGATGACTCGGACAGAGAATGGTGCAAGTACAAACATATTTGTAAATAGACGTATTGTAGGCATTCTAGATTGTGTTTGCATTTCATAATCACTCCAAATATTCCCCACTGAAAATTAATTAATTAATTAAAAAAGTTGTCTCGTCTAGATAATGATGTAAGTACAAAAACTATTGTAAAAAAAAGTTTGGTAGTCTTTCTAGATATGTTTGAATTTCATAATCAACCCAAGATTCAACTATTCCCTTGGATGTTGATCAAATACCTTTGTTGAAAACTGAAAATCCTCCAAAAAATTAAATGATGATGTGATAAGTATTAATGAATTCTACTACATATCTGCAAACACTTGCATAACATGGTCGACCATGATAGAACACTCATCTATTGATATGTGAAGATATTTTCTATACAAATATAGATGGGTACCCAACAATAAAAGTAAATACAAAATTTGCATAAGCATGATGTTATAAGACTTAAATCTTAGGGGGATCACATGATTCAATGTTGAGCCTCAACCCAATAAACAAGAACTTAACACAAAATAAACTTATAATCTCACAATTTTTTTTTATAAAACATGCATTTACCACAAAGTACTATCTATTGTCGTAAATCAATAACAAATGCTCAAATCAAGTGAAAATTAAATATTGTTATGTGGAAAACACAATTTGTGATAAAATCTCATTAATAGTGAGGCTAGCACCTCTAATTAGTGATCAAATCTTAATATGTCCAAGTCTTCTTATAGGGTATGTTTTTCATTTTGATTTATAAGCATTACAAATGGGACACACAGATTAAAGGGTATATCCACATTATCATTACATAAGATATATTTTATGAAATTATTATAAAAAGCTGTAGGATTTTAACTTTGAAATAGGTAGCCTTGTTGTAGAAAATGAAACTTCTTAAAATTTTTAAATTAATGATATATTTTCTATGAAACAACTAGTTTTTACCTCTCATTTGAGCATCAAGAATATGACAATTGAGGCTTTGAGCTCAAGGAACTTGCTAATATATAATGTAACAACAATCTTAAATTCTTACTTTCACAAGATTAATCAAAGGCGTGATCATAAGTTTAGGTTTACAAATGAAACAAAATAAAAATGAAGATTATAGAAAATCAATATCATAAAATGAAGAAAAGGAAGTTAGACATGGAAAAGGAAGGAATTTAGACATGGGAATGGTTGTTACATGTATTCCAAATAGGTCCATACTTCATTCTCCTATTAGAAGAAGGGGCTTGAATGCCCGAGGTTGATGCAGTTGTAAGAAAGAATGGAAAGAGCATGTTATAAATGAAAAATGGAAAAGAATTAAAAATGGACATGAATGATAGATGAGAAGCCAAGTTAGCTTGACCTCTGCCCCCTCGCTATGAGGCCATCACCCCAAGTCCTAATTCACTAAATGCATATATAAAGAAACGACTTAATTGAATTATCCCAATGTAATAAATGCATAAACCTAAAAGAGAGATTGCAAAGGAAAACAATGAATATCAAAAAGAAATATAGGGGTGGAAATAAATAGTGTTGAGGAAGGGAAACTCAATGCATTAAGTTCTCCCTTTACAAAGGCTCTCATGGAGATGGAAATCACATGTGGCATTGCATGTCAATGACACCATGACCATGAAGTAAACCCCAAGTCATACCACTCACTCACACTTACACTTTGATGGGTTTCTCAGGAAATACTCCTCTACTTGGGTACTAGCACACCTAATAGGGTTTTATGATGGTCCTCCCATACCTAAACTTGGCAAATTGCATAAAGTCATAAGCTTGTGTGAAGTTTGAAGAAGATACCTAATGTGAATTACTTACGTGGCTTTGCATTAGATTGTGACTCACTTTTTATGACTCTAATGGCTCTTGTATCCAAGATGGTTGGTTTCACTTGATTCTTTGAGCTTTTGCTTGATGATGATGCACCTCTCGAGATGGTCCTTTGGAGGATGTTCATGATGCTTCTCCCACACTTCATGATGTCGTTGCACACTGTATGGAGGATGTTGCACATTGGACGATGAGCGTTGGGTCATGTGATGACTTAGTATGCTTCTTGGCATCCTCCACCACCTCTTGGACCTGGGACGTTGCATAGTTGAGCTAGGACATTGCATGTGGAGCTTGACATGTCACCTTGAGCCCTTGATGATTCATGATACCCCTTGAGGATGTTGAGACTTGGATTGATGATATGGGCCTTGATGATGATGGTACACCTCTTTGGAAAGGTTATGGAACCATACTCTTTGATGCGTCATGACTTTCACCTTGGATGTTGCACATGTAGAGGATGACGTCACACTTTAGGGTTTTACCCAAAGCTTACCTTTGTCTCCCAAGAAGGTTCATTTTTGACCCCATGTGCCCAAGAAGAATAAATGGCACTTGTCTTTCTCTCTTCTAGCAAGTTTTAAACCCTAAATTCACCTCCTCCTTGTCTATCTTAGGGTTGGATTAGGGTTTTCTGCATTTTTCCTCAATTTTCAGCCATCATTGAGCTTGACGTCTAGGGTTTTATTGGCATTTTTCACCTTGAAGTGCATCTTGACATCATTTATTGCATTGCTGTTGTAATTTTCATCCCTTTAAGGCTTGACGTCTTGCATCTTTAGAGCTGTTTTGAGCCATTTACATTTCAACAATTGATTGTCTATTAAACCCTACTTTACCTTATGATTTTCAGCCCTAGTTTACGTGTTTTACGAGCTGTTTTATTTCTGCTGTTGTAACTTGACATATTGCTGTAGCCTGTAGATAATAATCTTTAATACAAGTTTTATAACAGCCATAGCTTTTCGCTTGATTTGTAGTGTTTTGGACATCTCTTTGACTTATTTTGACTTGGTAAACATCATTAATTGTCCAAGATACTTCATGTATATAAACCTGGAAATTGCTTCATTTAAATCACCTTGTACTTACCTTGATTTAGTGGTGGTGTGTTTGAGTAACCAATAAAGGAGGCCGTAGACTTGATCCCTTCTTGCTATAGGATTCCTTGAGGTTTCTAGGGAAACCTCCGTTGTGTTGGATCCATCCTTCACTAAAACGAGGGAAGTGATTTGCTAAGGTGACAATGGCAACATTGTAACAAACATAAATATATATAATATGTAAATATAAATAACTGATAACTAATAATTATACTTGGGTACTAGCACACCTAATAGGGTTTTATGATGGTCCTCCCATACGTAAACTTGGAAAATTGAATAAATTCATAAGCTAGAGTGAATTTTGAGGAAGATATCTAATTTGAATTACTTATGTGGATTTTTCATTAAATTGTGACTCACTTTTTGTTATTTTAATGACTCTTGTATCCATGATGGTTTCTCTCACTTGAATATCTAATTTCTTGCTTCATGATGATGCACACTTGATATGGTCCTTTGGAGGACATTTTGATGCTTCTCCCACACTTCATGGAGGGCATTGCACACTATATGGAATCAATTGAAGCCTTGATTATGAGTGTTGGACCATGTGATTATTTGGCATGCTTCTTGACACCCTATGACACCTCCTAAAGCTAGGATGTTGAACATGGGATCGAGGACATTGCACCATGATCCTATTGTGTCACTAAGAGAGCGAGGAGTCCCCACCATGGACCTTGCACCTCTTGAGGATATTACAACTTTTTTGATGACATGGCATATGCTAATGATAGTACACCTCTTTGGAGGAGTCTTAGATCATTTTCCTATGATGACCTCATACCCTAGCTTCAAGATGTTGCATATTTGGATATGATGCCACACTTGAGGATGATGTGACATTTTCTTGAGCAAACCTAGCACTTGGATGATGAGTTGGCAC
>CBVK0102369499.1:0-16795 GCA_900067695.1 Picea abies
ATGAGGATGATTTGACATTTTCTTGAGCAAACCTAGCACTTGGATGATGAGTTGGCACCTTGTGGATGAGGATATGTGACCTTCTTAATGAGGAGGCGTGATTGTTGATGATACCTTGCACCTTTTGAGGATGTTATGTGACTTTTGGAGCTTTGTACCTTGATATCATTTATTGCATTGTTGATTTAATTTCATCCCTTTAGGGCTTGACATATTTCATCCTTTAGAGATGTTATAGGCCATTTAATTTTCAATAAATAATTGTTATCAAAACCTTAGTTTAACTTGTGTTATTTCATCCCTAGTTTCATTAATATATTACTTGTTTAGAGGGATAATTTATCATTGTTTTTATAAATTGATATGTTGTTGAAGTCATTATATTTTATACAATTTTTGTAACAATCATAGGTTTTCTTTTGATTTGTAGTGTTTGGGGCACCTCATTGACCAATTTTGACTTGCTAAACACCATTAATTTTCTTAGATACCATAAACATACAAATCTGGAAATTGCTTCTTTCAACCACCTTATACTTACCTTGAATACCTTGATCTAGTGGTGGTGTGTTTGAATAACCAATATAAGAGGTTGTATACTTTATCTCATCTTGCTATAGGATTCATTAAGGTTGCAAAGGAATCCTCCCTTGTGTTTTAGTTCATCATTCACTAAAATGAGGGAAGTAATTGCGCATGTGACAATGGTAACACTTCCATGTTATACTTTTCTTATCCCTTGTGAAAGGATTCACACAAAGGTACTAGATATTGTGATAGAAGTTACCTTTATGAAGAATTCACAACACACAAAGATATATATGCATTGATGCATAATAATATAAAACACATTGATTCAGAATAATATATAATACACATTGGTGCTCAAAACATATGGTATGCAATTGTGTTCATGATATATATTAGCATGGGTACTTTAAAAATATTACCTTGGTGTGTATGAAATAGGGGTGCATTGGTGCACCTTACTATTTAAAGTGCACTGGAGAAAAACTCTCTTAGGACCTATGGCCACCCATATTTTTTGTTATAGTGAACATCCGCTAAAATCTCCATTTTCAATTGTAAAAGTTTCAGTAGAGGTTATTTTATACTTTTGCTCAATCTTGTAACACTAAAAACCTCTAATAAGAGGTGTTTTCCTTATGTTGATTCCATTTTCCCTCACACTTTTCCCAAGCATGTGTTATTTCAATTGCTCATATAATAAATAACATTTTAGACTATATTACATAGGGTAGCAATTGCATTGAAAAATAACAAGAAATAACTTTGGCCAAAGTTGTCTCTTAAAATTGAGGGCTATCAAATATTCAACTTAGTACATGGGGATAAATTATCCTTGGAATTTCTTTGTATCTTAATCCTTGCTTTGGAGATGATTTCATCAAAACAACAATAATGAAGGATTGTATAAAAGAGCTTCAAACTACACAGAGGTTGAAACAAGAAGGGGAAAGTGTTTGGAAGTTCTCTCGTATTTGCCTCCAATATGTTCAGGGTCATCAATTGATCCCTCTATGACATTTTGTACTATTTCCATTGTGGCCATTGAGGAGTCAGAGAAAACATACAAGATGGAAAATGAATTCCTAACATCTAATCTATCAACAAATGCACCAGGAACTAGTGGCACGAGGGAAATTAATCCAAGTGACATCCAAATTCTCGAGGAATCTAGATGCTTAATTTCCAAGGATTGTTTGAAGGGGAATAATTCCATCATAGGAACTAATGGTTGTCTTTAATTTAGTGATGGACACAGCATAGTTGAGGGAAACATCAATAGGAAGTAGGGTGAGTGCATCACAATATAAGTGACAAGAAATACAGTGGGGTTGGAACAATGGTTTATAGAGGAGATAATGAATCTTGATTCAGATTTGGAATCCAAATTCCAAGTTGACACCCTTGAGATCAATTTCATGCACTAAGAATGTTTGACGAAACATGGTATTTCCACATGATGCAAACACCCTAATAAACCACTCACAACCAAAGAAAATATTAGTACACTAGTGTATTACATGGTTAAAACCCTCAAAGAAGGAAATAGTTCATGGCCCCAACCATGTAAAAGAAAAAAAATTACAGAATATTTTCTCATAATCAATCTTCAGCAAATGACCCTCCATTCTCTTTAAATAGATATCATGGACCAGTAGGATATTAATCCACGGATCAATATGTTAAGCCACGAATCAACATATTTTGACAATCGAATTACATAACTACAAAAGAATACTAAGGCATACTAAAGAAACACACTTTTACCTAAAGACACATTAGACTAAGTTGATCTCAACTAATTCCTAAGTGTCTAAATATCCTAACATCCCTCCTTAATAAAAACTTGGGGTAGGATTGAAGGATTTAAAAAGGTGACACAATAGGAGAAAGAAGGAGGCATTAGAGTCTATCCTCCCTTAATGACAACTTCTTGAAATCCTAACATTGATTGAAGTTTGAAAATCTCCTCTTATATAATATACTTTGTGAAAATGTATGCAACTTGATCATCTATAGGGAAGAATATCACTTAGAGAACACAATATTGAATGAGATTTCTAATAAAGTGCACTTGTAGCTCAATGTGTTTACAGTGTTGTCATTGAAATGGATCTTTGGCAAGATTTATGGTACTATGATTTCCACACTAGAGGGTGGTTGGATGTTTCTACTGGAATCCAAACTCTAAAAGGATCTATCAAAGCAACAAGGATTCTTGACATGCATTAAATGTTGTTTGGTACTTTACTTTTTTTGAAGAAAGAGAAAGATCTTGTTACTTTTTACAATCCCAATTGATAGGTCTAAGACAAAGACCAAAAACATAACTTGTAGTAGACTTCTGATCATCAAGGTCATCAAACCAATTATAATGAGTGAAAACAATCAATAAGGGAGTCCCCCCTAAAATATAACATATCCTACACTAAAATTCACCCTAGATATACTAAAGTATCCTTTTTCCACTTTCCAATTGCTCTCATGGGGTGTTTGCATATATCGAGAAACAAGACCAACAACAAAAGAAATATCAAGAAAATTATGATTCAAGTATAATATGCTACCAACTTATCGAAAATACAAAGTGGAATCTATTTAAGGTGTAGTATAGGTGACAACAAGTTTGACTCAAGACTAGAAAGGATATGCGACAATATTACAATCTTTCATGTGAAAATGGAGGAGAAGGTCACAAGCATACTTAGATTGGGAAAGGGAACTATCTTCCTTAGTTTGAAACACTTGGAGGCCAAGGAAATAACACAAATAACCTAATTCTATCATTTCAAATTTCTTCTTAAGGTTGGATATCACATGGTTAAGAGTTTATGGTCACTACCAATGAGGATAAGGTCATCAACATAAGGAACAAGTATTATGAAATGGTTTCCTAATTTATTGGTATAGACATTGGGGTGGGAGTGACATCTTGAAAAATCAATGTCAAGAAGAAATATATTCTTTTCACATATCAAGCTTGAGGATATTTCTTAACACCATAGAGAGATTTCTTAAGGTAGAAAACAAGGTGTTGTGGCTCACCTCCCACCACGACCCATTTTATTTTATTTTTTGTATGGGTCCCTCTTTTTGTGCCTAAATTTTTCCTACAAGCTGCATTCCTTCTTCACTAAAGAAATACGAGCTTAAGTCATGATAGAATTGAAACAAGCCTCACACCATATTTTTATTTCGACAAAAACCTTTCGTATGTTCACATCGGAAAGGGGTCTATCAAAATCATACTTATTGGAGTATTTCACTCCACACATCACCCAGAACTCTGATCATCGCAATCTGATATCTATGAAACATCATCATCACCCCTTACATGGCACCCCATGGATTGATAGATTCAAAACCAACCTCTCTCCCACTCCCCCCCCCCCCCCCCCCACTGCTACCTCCACAAGTGGTGTCCTAAGATCAGACCCTTTTCTTCCCCGTTTACCAATTTTCACTAAAATTTCCTTTTATTTATTTTGGGACTCGTCACTTTTCCCAAGGTATCAAGGGAATATTCCCTCGATACCATTCTCATCGAATTCCAACCTGTTCCTCATCCCCTTGAACTCCGAAACTCTAAATACAACAACCTTTTCAATCCCTCCCACATAAGTGTCTGACATGTTCTCCCAGGACTAAATAATATTCTTTCGATACCACTTTTGTCAGATTTTGAACATTTCCTCATCATGTAAAACTTCGATGGATTTTCTCCAAAGTCTTGCAAAGGGTACGCTCAACACACCTTTCTATAAAAGAGAATATTCTTGCGATGCATTTTCTTCAAGATTTAGTTTGAACCTCACCCTAACGACCTCCAACACAAAGACTCCAATAGGACCCACCTTCCTTGCAATGTTGCACACATTTCAGGTCGGCATGCTTTTCTAAAGAAAAGAGAATATAGTTTTGATACCCCTCCCATCGGATTTCGAATTAATCAGCTATCCTTCCATCACTAAATGCATGACTCTAATAATGGTCTTCTTTTTAAACTCAACCTTTCGCCACCTCCGATGTCCCAATGCCTAAGAAATTTATCCCATAAGCTCTGGAATTTTATATGTAGCCACTCTGAATTATTTGTTTGAGTGAGTGACTTAACAATAACAGGGCCAATAATTAATACTTGTCATTTCCTACATGATTCAAAATCGATGACATCGATTCATTCCATTTCCTACTTTTTCTCATCCTCTTCTTGTCTCTATCTTTGTTTTAGACTCTAGCAACCACTTCTTGTTCTATACGATCTAGCATAGGATTGTTGTGACCTTGTGATTATGTTGATTTCCTATTACACATACTTGAAATCTTGAGGTAGGTGAGAAAACACCTCTTCAGAGCATGTGGATAGCTTGTTCCATGCTTTGTGTTGATTTGAAGCACTATTTACGGTCTTAAAGATAACATCACAAGGATAAATCCTCCTGCGTTTTTTTAGAGGTGGTACTCCTATTTCAATATAATACAATTTTACAAGGAATGCTATAAAATATCATTCTTGAAAGAAATAAGTATTCACATATAAAAATTCTTGAGAAAGGAGCATGAATATTCAAAATAAATATATTATACAAGATTGTAAACCATTAAAATGATCAATCTTTAAAGGACACCATTTCCATCATAGAATAATCAAAGTAGAACACATAATTGGATAAAATAAGAAACAAGGACCACATTTGCAGAAAAATTAACATGATTTTGCAATTAAAACTTAAAGATATTTTGATAGACACATTCTTGAAATCTCATGCTTAAAACTCAAAGTAAGATAAATCACTAGACTTGTGCCCTGAATAGTTCTCTGGGGAACCTAAAAAAAATGCAAATGTTTTTTACAAAGTTTGTAATATTTATAAAATTAAATGCATTCATCCTAAATGGACTACGATGGGGCTCTCATGTACCAATAATAAAACAAATACCTGGAAGAAAAAAATAAGACACGGTTAGGAATTGGCCTTTGGTTTTCACAAACCATGAAACAAAAAAGGATGGATGATTGCTAAATGAGAAGAAAATAATGTGAGGGATTAATGAGATGACTACTTGACTTACTATGATGGAAAAAACTAGACCCTTCATTTTCTTGTTTAAGTCACTTTTGTAGATTGCTCGGATGGAGGTACCCCAACGGTAGTAACCTCTTTATGTTAATCTGGTTCAATTATTTTGATTAAGGAATTCTTTAGCCATAGTTCAATGTACTCCCACATGGGAGCAACTATTTGTTCACACTTGATCCCTGCGTCAAATAATTCATTTTCAATATCCTTAAAACAAAAAACCTAACCGATGAAGTGTATCTTCAATGTCTTTGTTTTTATTCACGTAATGAATTAGCCACTTCTCCACTTCTTCCACCAAATATTCAGTTAATTCGTTAAATTCACTTGCCCATGATGTTTTAAGGGCATCCAACTTTTCTTGTAATTGATACCTTGAAAGTAGTATTGAGTCCATTATCAAGTGTGGGCCCTTCAACTCTTTTATTAAATAAACAAGTTTTAGGAACACATCATTTCTTTTTATATTTATGGTGTCACATTCAACAAGTATTTCTCGTAAACAATTGATCCTCTTTAGACAACATGAATTTATTTGTTTTAAGAAAACTTTCGAAAGAAGGATTTTCTCTCTTCTATGAACATCATACATGTTTGAAACTTTGGTAGAAAAAGTACCAACAACTTCCTTATAAAAGTGCTCATCATTGTCTAAGTCTTTTTGGAGATATTCCTTGAAGTTTAAAATCCTTGAAGAGAGTGTAGTTGAACTAGTTGCTAGTTCCCAAATTTCAAGGATTAAAGCAATTCTCTTTTGAATATTATCTCCAATTTACTTTATAATAGCCATTAGTAGGCTTGATGCACTTTTTAATCTTGATCTTGACTCTAGTATGTATTCTATACTATTAAGTGGCTAGATGGTATAAATTGGTTCAACAAATAAAGGTCTTGGTTGCAAAGCATTCTCTAGTTCTTTCACTCTTTCCTTCAAAATTAGGCTTTCTTTTTCTATTTCATAAATTGAATATTTTAAAGCTTCTCCTATGGCTTAATGAAATTTCATAACTTTAGAAGTTTTTACTTCTTAAAGATCAATTTATGAATTCCATTTCTCAACAACTTTATTATTTTTAAATTAACTTTCCCAATTAACAACTTATTTGAAATTTTATTGAAGGCCCCATGATGTAGTGTGAAAGACTCTTCTTCAAACATTATTGGCTCATGAAAATCCAATTCTTCTTCCATTTCTCTATTTTCAATTAATCTCTACTCAACCCAATTGGTCTCTCCTATTACAACATCAACCTCCATGTCTTTGAGTTCAAATTCTAGTACTTCATGTCCTGCCTTTTGAACTATTTCTCTTTTTCGTTTTGGACATATAGGGGTTGTATGTGATTTTTCAATAATGATTTTAGAAGGGTCTTCGTCTCCTCCATTGCCAGAGTTTCCAAAATGAGAATTTATTTTTTCCTGATTGTTTCCCCGAGTTCTATTCCTTGTTGATGAGATTTTTGGGAGAAATTGGGTGAGCCAGGTTTAGGATTACCACTTTTTGTGGTTCTCCCTTTTTGTTTATACTAGTCATTTTTACTAACCAAAGTATCAATATCATCATGGGTTTTTTCAGGAGTGGATTCTCGAGGGTTTTGGTTATTCCCTTCTCCTTCCTTTAATTGAGTAGACTTGATGAGCAATGAAACATAACCAACTAAAAACAAGTGCGCCATGAATAAATCATTAGGGTCAAAGCCATGAATTTCCCTTAATTTAAAATTATCAAAATGAATATAAAATTCATCCAAGTGAGATATATTCTTGATAGTGATCTCTCCAATTTTCCAAGGTAGTGGAATGAATTTATTCTTCCTTTTATCGTTAAAGAAATGTGCCCAAAATTTATATTGTTTGCAAATTTCAATTGTGAAGAATTTACCAGAGACATAAAAGGTATTAAAGAAGGTTTTCCCTAAAAATTGTAGAGTTTGACATAATTGAAGTCATCCAGAGTCTCAAAAACCCCCTTCCATGATATAAAGGATGCAACTTCCATTGGCAACCTTGATGTGGTAAGACCATGAACTAACTTCTTGAAAGTGGATAAAAAGGAATTTTGTACCTCATAAAAATGGTACAAAGATTTATTCTTCCAAAGTGCCAGATACCAAAACTGTATTGGACCCTTACATAAATCTACATTCCTTGCTCATGGAAAGTCTTCAAATATGTGACAATAGGCTATTACATAAAATAAATAAGAATTCATAAAAAAACTTCTTTGTCTTTTGAAAGTTTCCTAGTCAAAAGGAAACTTCGCTTGAAATAATGCTAGCCCAGTCAAACATGACATCTTCATGAACATAGTGGATAAGAACATACAAAACATATCTAGGGATAGTAACCATGGACTCTTGTCTAGTGATTCTAAAAAACAACCATGCAAACTCCTTATATGGGTATTTAAGTGAACATACCTCTATTTGGGAAGAGTTTCCATAATAATATGATGAATTTATGAGAAAATTGTCCAAGATATTTGTTCCTCCATTGTTGGCCTTCAAGAAAGCATAAGGTTTAGATATTTAAAATGTCATGGTGGGTTTTGGAAGTCTAAGCATCCTGCTGAAAATTGTAGGCACCAAAGAGACTAATATCCTTCCTTGCAAATGAATTGTTCTTTTCTCATTGTTAAACTTGTCTGTGCACTAGAGAACTAATTCTTTAAAATCAAACACTTATGGAACACACCTGGCCAATGGAATACTAGAAGTTCAAACTTTGTTTGAACTTCTTTCTTGAGGTGAAAGCGTCGAATACCACTTGAATTATTCGAGGCACTAGAATTCACGGTCCTCTCATCCCATTGTATTGATAGTGTCTCTAAAATATAGTTCTCTTTTCTTATTTGGCATACTTGGCAGAGGTTAATTTGAGTGAGTTGGTGGCGGTTCTGTCAAAGTAAAAAATTGAAAGGAATAATTTAATATCTTACTAAATTCTACAGACATTTCCTTGATATCAAATGTTGTAGCACTTAGTTCACATTTGTTAATTGCATGATTTGATTTGGATTTAAGGTAGGGATTTTACGAGAATCACGTTATTTAATAACAATATTAATTCATAATGTGTGTCGACTGACATGACAATAAGATTATAAATTTTCTTGGGGAGTGTGACTATGTATCAGGATGAATGGAAACTGTTTAAGTATGGAAGTGTAAAGTGATTAATGCAAGGGGTGTTCTGGTGAATGTGGGTTTGCGGGTTGCAGGATGTGGGAGATGAAAGGGAAGATGAGGGGGGAAATATCACATATGCAATCAAGAAATAAAATAAGTACCAAAATGATCCATTTTTCATGATTCGAAAGTGTGAAGGTCATTTTGGAGTGGGAGGAATTATGATCCTTGGTTTTGTGGACCTTTGGGAAATTTCTTACTCCTGCAAAAAGACTCCCATGAATGGAGAATTGGCTAAGTGTAAGATATGTGAAGAAATTATGTCAAACAAAAATGGAAAAAAAAACTAAGTGTTGATAATGAGGACTCACAGATTGTGAGAATGCAAGCTCATGATGACTATGGATGGTGTTTCTCGCAACTTGCATTTTGCAAAAATGACTAAGCATGGGATATACAAAGAGAAAGTACAACCAAAAGACTAGAACTTTGATCAACACACGTTGATCAACATTGATATAAAAATCCTTAGATACCAATATTAATATTTAAAAAGCCATATTAACATCTAACTTGATTTAGAATAATTCTTGATTGTATTGAGGTGATTTTCCGAACACATGATGATGTGCTTATTATCCAAAATCTCACAAAATGATGAATAAATTGAAGAATAATGGGATAACATGAAAGAAAATAAAATAACTCAAAATGAAATATTGTTGGTAGAGTTTACTACATCTCCGAGTTCCCTTTTAAACAATGAGACTGCTTTCCATAATCTAAAATGTCAAAATTACAATACAAAATGGACTTACAAAGCCAAATTTGAAGTCACTCTTCAATTCTGCTGCTAAAACTTAGAAATAGAGTTTACTATTGAATTCCTTGCAAAATTATGAGAAAAATGAGTATAAACTCAACCATATTCTAAACTAGCTCAATTTTACCCTCTTTACACACCAAACGATGCACTATGGCGCTCATTAATGGAAATCTAGAGTAACACTTTCATAGAAAGAATCTTAGCAAAAAAAATACATCACCATCGTACTCACAGGTGCTTCACCTTGTTGACCAATATCTTATCATGTTCATTCATAAAGGGGGTTTTTAAATTGTAGAAAATAAAGTCAATATATTACAAGTATTGGGGGGGGGATGTGAGTTAGCAAGGGGTTTATAGGTATTAGGGGGTATAAAAAATGGTATCTAGTAAAAATAAGGGGTTACTTTGATTGGAAATATGTATTGGGAGGGAGGTTCAACAAAAGGATTTTGAGAGATATTTATCAATATCTAGTGAAATTAGGGGCATTCTTTAATATCCCACCAACAAAGGCATTATGTCACATGTTCACTAAGTGACCTATGATCATACTCCTCTTGAGAAAACGAGAAAAATGATTATAAATGGTCTATGTTCTGGCATAGTTCTCCTTGGCATGTAAATCAAGACATCACCATGAATAGGCTTCTCTTGTCATGAAAATCGAGACAATACAAACTCTCGACACACACTTCTATGCCTCGTACCCCATGTCTTGTCTCAAGATCTGTTTGACCTCGGGATGTGTGCTCATATATAGGCCTAGATCGACCTAACTATGGCCTGAAATTTGTGTTATATACTCGGGCTGATTTGTTTTAACATAAATGTAATATTTAATGTTAGTTATAACAAGCCAACCATATGGTGAATTGGTAGAAGCATCTAGTTAAGGCATTGGAATATTCTAGGAATATTCCCCTGGATGTCATGGGTTTGATTCCCATTCGACCCAACCAATTTTATTCTCCCTTAGCCATTACTAGTGAATCAGAGAGTGCCACATGGGACTCTCTAGATGGTCCACATGTTTCCTGCATCAACACCACATCATCTTCCTAGTAATTTCCATGTTAGCGTACGGATGTTGACTATACCTGCCACCTGTTACCTTCCATGTCATCATATGGATGCCACGTGGCACTTTTTTATTGGTCCACATGGGTGCCTAAAATGCTAAAAATGAGTGACACATGGAAGCCTCTCATGATGCCATGTCATATTGATGATGCAATCATGACATCATCTTGAAATATGTATGGATGAAACGTGGAAGTCAGCGGGTCTGCCATGTGGCACCTCCTGTTTGATTTTTTCCATGGTTTGACCAAACTTTGACTGGATATAACATTTGCATACGAACTTTGTTTGAGGTGATTTTTGCATTATTGGAAATCTATCTCCGAGATCTACACAATGAAGTCCCTTTTAAGAAAATTTGAGACGATAAAATTTTGAGCATTTATGAATCCTCATGGACCTCTGTGAGCATTCTAGATCTTTATGAACCTCTATGAGCATTCCAGATCCTCTTGGATCACACCTTCCCACTGAAGAATTTTTGGTCCTCCAAAAGTATGAATATCTCAACAACTTAGTGATGATAACTCTTACTCACTCTTCCACCTTACTGAAATTCTCTTATTTAGTGACTTAGTGATGATGAATCTTCTTTCACTCTTCCACCTTGTTGAATATTATGGGATTAAATTTTCATCTTAGATATTTGGATCTTGGATACTAGATCAATGTAATTCTGTTTACTTCTAGGGAATATGTCTCTAACTCTGGCTCTTTGGAAACTGGCACTAATTAAATATAGCTTTGGTTCTGCTGGATCATAGATTCCTCATAACAAAATTCTTCTCACTAAATCTCTGTAATATCTGAATCTGAATCCTGTAGTCAACATCCACTCCCATATTCTTCTCTGCTTAAGATAGTCTATCTCAGAAATCATGAAACCAAGTTGAATGCTAATCTATGCCTTACCCATATAGACTCATTGTTCTTATTCTGTTGATGTATATGTAGGAGTCTTTGAATGAATTCCCTATTAATTTCCTATCTCTTGCCCTGAAAACAACTCTAAACATGTGCCCTATATTTATTGTATTGTTCGAACTGCTTCTACTCAAGGTATACATCTACATGACCATGAAATACTATCATGGAGATGCTTATATCATACATAGTTACAAGTATATACCTCTTATATTTAAAAATAATACTATTTCATTTACTAGCTCTAAGAAGATTTACGTAACTTCGATGCTCCTCCTGCTCTTGATCTACATGCTCCAATTGCCTGCATCCTTTTGTTCCTTCGCCTTTGGTACTTCATAATAATAATTTTAAATTAGAAAATTCGATCCATATGCATTTCTTTAGTTGACAATAAGAAAATTACAATTATCTTCATTATTGTCGAAAGGATTAGAAATATCTATAAGATCCCTCTCACTCTTAAAATTTTCAAAGAGTGGCTATATATAAATCCCTATAAGACTTCTCTCACTCTGGAATAAGGTGGCTATATAGAAACCTTACAAGACTCCTCTCACTCTTAAAAATGTATAAGGTGTCTATATAGAAATCCTACAAGATTCCTCTCACTCTTAACATCTAATGAGTGGATAACAAGCCTTAGTAATAGACTTTAAAAGGTATTTACATATGCATATTATCTTGCAAATTTACAAATATACATATTTACAATGAAATATTTTCTGATAAGTGCTTTTATTCATAGATTTATTCTTCCCTTAGTACTTGAGGGAGTCTCACAATTTCCTATCTCTGAGAATGCCTCTGACAATGATGATGAATCTAACATTGAATCTGGCACATAATCTAATGTTGAATCCAAAAAACCAATATACCCAATAGGTCTTCCTAGTAACCTACATAACCTTTCCTTTCGAACACCAAACACTACTATTGCATATTTAGTAACTTTTGTTGAATACACAAGTACTTGGCCATCCTAGAATGCAACTGCATATCCTTCATCTTTGAAAGCTGCAACTGAGTAGGTTTAATTTCAAATATGGAACATATAATATATGTTCTATCCCAAAAATCCTCCCGACTCAAGCTAGAATCTTACATATCCAAACCCTTTTATTTCTTGTCTAGAGTTAGTTCTAAATCCTACATAACAATTTGTGTCGATCTCTAAGAAAGTAAGAAATATCAATCTCATCCTTTTCATGTGGCGAGATGAGCCATTGTCCATGAACCATACCTCGATGTATTCATATGTCGCATTATTAACACCAACCATTAATAAGTATTATTTCTCAAATATTTCAGCAAGACTATTAACTTCGCTTGGGGCTGCTACCTGTCTTCTTGCAAATGCCCTTACATATTTATGGTTCTTCTTCAGACACGAGTGTGGATAAAGTTCCCAACACTTCTCTATCTGATTTCCACTCTTACCACAATAAGAGAAGAGGGTCTTGTTCCCATCTTGGAACCACGATCCCTTCTTGTCATTCCCCCTTTTCCTTTTTTTTGAGAAATGACTTTTGCCTTTATCCTTCTTCTTTGATGGATTTTCTTGCAAGGATTTTTTTCTTCAACATTTCACCATATTATGGTTACTAGTTCCACATGAGGTACATGTACACATAGACCATATAAAATTTTTACCAGTGGGAAATGTCTTCATTCCCTCTTTAGAATGCACATCTCTTCCTGGAGATGTCTTACATAAGTTACCTTTCCCTGGGATGGAAGGTAAGATTGACTGCTTATAAAGGACCTCTTCATCTGAAGTTCTCCTTACTTCGTCCATCCTTGAGAATTCTCCATTTTGGCGGGGAGAAGAATAATACAAGGAATCATCTTTCTTGATCATGCCTTTTGAGGATTTAGTTTCTCTTGCATCATAGACTTTTCATTCTCTACTTGCCCAAATTCATGGAATGGTGCCAATACTTGATCCTTAGTATGCAACTTTATTTCCCATTCATGAAAAATGCCTCTATGTAATTCCTCATGACATATCAATCGATCTTGAAGCTTCTACTTCTCTTCCTCGAGAGATTTTAGTTGCACATTTAATTCAGAATTCTCCTTCTGAATCTATTAGTTAATGTTATTCTATAGATTTAACTTCATGATATATATATATATATATATATATTGAGAGCCTTCAAATACCATCACCAACTTGAGTATTGAACGTCGTCACATCAACTTGCAAATACATGTCAAAACCTCGCTTTGATACCACTTGATCCAAAAATCCTTAGATACCAATATTAATCTTTAAAAAACCCATATTAGCATCTAACTTGATTTAGAATAATTCTTGATCGTATTGAGGTGATTTGCAGAACACATGATGATGTGCTTACTATCCAAAATATGAAAAAATGATGAATAACTTGAAGAATAATGGGATAACACAATATAAATTAAAATAACTCAAAATACAATATTGATGACATAGTTTACTACATCTCCAAGTTCCCTTTTAAACAATGAGACTGCTTTCCATAATCTCAAATATCAAAATTACAATACAAAATGGAATTACAAAGCCAAATTTGAATTCACTCTTCAATTCCACTGCTCAAACTCAGAAATAGATTTTACCATTTAATTCCTTGCGAAATTATGAGAAAAATAAGTATAAACTCGACCATATTCTGAATTGGCTCAATTTTACCCTCCTTACACGCCAAACAATGCACTAGTGCTCATTAATGAGAATTTGGACTAAGAATTTCATAGACAACATATTAGCACAAAAAATACATCACCATCGTATTCCTCTTGAGAAAACAAGAAAAATGAGTATAAAGAAGCCTATGTTTTGACATAGTGTTTGTCGACACGCAGATCAAGACAACACCATGACTAAGCTTCTCTTGGCATGCAAATCGAGAAAATACGTACTCTTGGCACGAACTTATGTGCCTTGTACCCCATGTCCTGTCTTGGGATCCTTCCAACCTCGGGATGTGTGCTCATATATAAAGGCCTAGGTCAGCCTAACTATGGCCCGAAATCTGTGCTATATACTGTGGTTGATTTGTTTTAACATAAATGTAATATTTAATGTTAATTATAAAAAGCCAACCACATGGTGCATTGGTAAGAGCATCTAGTTAAGGCGCTTGAACATTCCAGGAATACTCCACTTGAGGTCATGAGTTCGATTCCCATTCGACCCAACCAATTTTATTCTCCCTTAGCCATTACTGGCCAATCAGAGAGTGCCACGTGGCACTCTCTGGTTGGTCCACCTATTTCTTGCGTCAACACCACATCATCTACCCAGTCATTTCCACATCAGTGTACGGATGCTGACTATACCTGCCACCTGTCACATGTGACGTCATTGTATGAATGCCACATGGCACTTTTTTATTAGTTCATATGAGTGCCTAAAACTGCCAAAAATCAGTGATACGTGGCAACCTCTAGTGCTGCCATGTCATCTTGCTGACGTCATCATGAAAACTATATGGATGACACATGGAAACCTATCGGCCTGCCACGTGGCACCTCCTGTTTGACTTTTTCCATGGTTTGACCAAACTTTAACCAACTATAACGTTTGCATACGAACTCTGTTTGAGGCTATTTTTGTGTCGTTGGAAAGCTATCACCAAGCTCTACGCAATGAAGTCCTTTTCAAGAACATTTGAGATGATCAAATTTTTAGCATTTATGAATCCTCTTGGACCTTTCTGAGCATTCTGGATCTTCGTGGACATCTGTGAGTGTTCCAAATCCTCCTGGATCAAACACCTTGGTAGTTTCTTCATGAACCACCACCTCTAATTTTTCTGTACCTACAACTTGCTTCTTCATTTTATCTAGTGCTATGGAAGATTCTCTTACTTTCTTTTTCCAAAGGCTCCCATTTTCACAAACTATCTCTACCAACCTCTACAACACTTCCCTCTCATTTCCTACAGGGTTCTCTGAATACTCTTTGAATTGTAGTTTTTGGATCTATAAATCATTGATGTACTCATCCTTGTTTTCAAACATATTGAACATCTTAGTCATTGACTCTATGATAAACTTCACAAGGGAGGAAAGGTCCATCTTTTGCAGGTATTTCATGTGTTGTGTCTAGATTATGTCTCTACCTCTATTGTAGTTATGGCCACTTAGAGTAGACCAAAAAATTCTGCTATGTTACCTACCTACTTTAATGACTTTGTGGTGGATTCCTTCTACCCTAGTTGGATTCAAAATCAAACCCTGAATCAAATACTTGTAGTGTAGTAAATGGGTTGTATACCCATGCAAGTTGTGGCTAATGCAATGGTGAAAACAACGTTGATGATGTTGTGGTTAGAGTGAAGTTGAACTAGGTAAGGTACCTCACCAATGGGATCATGTAGAATTGTCTGGATGTGTAGGATCATAACTAGGACTTTTTCTACTAGAGTTTCTTACTTCTACTCATATTCTCATAGGGGGCAGAGATGATACAAAATGACCTTCTACAGTGGGATCCTGAAGAAAATTTAATTACAATCTAATTCAAAGGCCTATCCTATTTATTAGACAGTGAAATGCAAGTTGTCATTGACTCTATGCTTGAGAGTTACTACTAGGTTGTAATGGATAATAATAATAATAATAATAATAATAATAATAATAATAATAATAATAATGGTTTTAAACAATGATTAATGAAGTGACACATAATATAATGAAAGGACATGTCCCATCAACCTCATGACCCGTTAATGTGTGTGTGTGTGTGTGTGTGTGTGTGTGTGTATCATCATGTAGGTCATTGTAATCAACATATCATTCGTTCTATCCAATTCAATCATTCATTTTTTTTTTATGAATTTCGGTTGTCTGTCCTTCTTATGTTGGATATCTTGAAATAAATAAACATTGTTCATGCCGTTGGAAATTTTTGGAGATAAACTGTGTAAAGTATTTAGAAATGTCCAATGTTTTGAGTGGACATTGGTACCCATCATTAGAGACAATTAAAGTTGAAATTTTAGAAAAGAGTGTCACGGTAAGGATTTATAGGGTAAAAATTAAAATATAACCATTGTAAACAAGGAGAAAAAACATTTGTGAATAAAGAATAAAATAATAATCCACTTACTATTGTGAATACGTGCAAGTGTGAATCAATAAAAACCTTTTTATTGAAAATATGAAAATTGTATTAAAAAGATTTAGTATAGGAAACACACAAATTGAATTAAAAGGGAATAAAGTATATATAT
>CBVK0102369529.1:0-10712 GCA_900067695.1 Picea abies
TGCATTGGTTAGGTCCATATGTGATCAAGTATGTGACAAAAGTAGGTGTTGTGCAACTAGAAATGTTGAAGGGTGAACTCTTTTGAGGAATGTTGAATGGAATTCAGCTAAAAATATATAAGGATGACTGACTTCCAGCATACTAGTCTAAACTGCATGAGAAACTTTATAATATAGTAGTGTATTATAGTAGGAAATAGAAAAAGAAAAAGAAAAAGAAAAAGAAAAAGAAAGAAAAAGTGGAAAAAGAGAAACAACAAAAAAGGAAAAACAACAAAAAGTAAGTAATTTTCAGCAAAAGTAATTGCACAGAAGGAGGGAGTGTTGCACAGGGACACCACATGAGGAGAAGGAACAAAGAGAAAGAAAAGTCATAATCTCATTGTCAAGCATTAAGATTTTGGATGAGGATTCGATGAATTTATGCAAAGAAAGCATGCATATTTGCACAAAGTTGACGGAGGATGTACAGATGAAGGTCGTCAATGAACTATTAAGGAATGCACAAGAGAAGGTTTGGAAGCCCAGAAGGAATATAATTATGCTCCCATCATCTGAGCACATAGTGACCATCCTGGTGGTCATACAATGAGATATAACAACTAAGAAGACTCTTGCACAATGATTCGTACCCTTGCAAGATGAAGAAGTTAGGGTCATAGGGGAATTGGAAGCGATGGAAGGAATGGTGAAGAAAGTAGCACAAGACAATGGGGAGAAGATCATGACACTGACCATGACGATAGTAGAGTATATTTCGGATAAAGAAGTCGAGGTAAAGAAGGAAGTCACTACACCAAGAGAAACCCTCCAAATGTTCATCGAGGCATTGAAGAGCGCAACACGATAGGCTTAAGTGGCTCTAGATGAGCCATAGGTGACTATTGGGGGCATGTTAGACAAGAATTTTGAATAGCTAAGTTTTTAAGAGCGCATACAAAAGCATAAAAGGGAGTAGTTTGTGGGGTCAAAGTAGAAGTCAGAGTGTGCACAAAACTAGGAAGAACAATAGTTAGGCATACAAAAGAAACATTCAGGTGAAAATGAAGGAAAAGTAGAAGACAAGTGAAAATGAAGGAGAAGAAGCAGGATGCCTCAAAGGAAGGAAAATCATGCACGAACCATGAGGGTTTTTGGGAATAAGTTGTCATGCGATTTCATAAGGTTTTTATCCCTATTTCGATGTATAAATATGTATTGGGTTGGGGAATAATATACAGTTGAAAAAGGGAGATTAGGTTACTTATGAAAGAGAATATTCACTTTCATTTTTGGAGAGTTTTTGCACAAAGAGAGGCGTGCACTACAAAGTGTCTAGGAGAGATCTAGGATATAATATGTCGTATCTATTATAAGCACAATGTGTAAGAGTGAGGTGATTATTGCTTGAATAATAATATAGAATCCGATTGTTTTGGATGTAGCCCAAGGATTCTATGAACCATGTTAAATCATGCGTCTTAATGTGTCTTTTGATGTGGTTGTTCATGGATTTTCTGATTATGCATGATTGGTGTAGATATCTTACTATATGACTCATGCACAGTAATAATGAATGATAAAGTGGGTTACTTATGTTGCAATCTATGTTATAAGGGTTTTGCACAATAGATTTTGTTAACTAATCAAAGGATATGGATAAAGATATTACACACATGGTGGGTAAATAGTAATGGATATGATGATAGCCTCATGTCCATTCATCCCTGTAGAAACTTGGTTTCTACAACCCCAATAGATATTGTGGACAGGGTGGGTAAATAGTAATGGATATGATGATAGCCTCATGTCCATTCATCCCTGTAGAAACTTGGTTTCTACAACCCCAATAGATATTGTGGGTGGGAATTCACCTGCATGTAGGTGATGTGGAAAAGACCAATATCTGAAGGGTTTTGTTGGTTGAGTATACTGAACCCAGGGTATTATAACTGTGTGCCAACAATTATTCGGTAAAATTTTATAAAAGTTTTTACAATCCACTAGGTGATGATCTTTTGAGAGTGGTAGATGAGATTCGTATCACTAGTAAAGTTACTAGAAATGTTAACTCTACATTTCTTGCATTGATCCGTAAAGTTGATTGGTCGTTGACCTTTGATTATTTTCGTCCTATCACTTTATGTAACTATTTACATAAAATAGTGGCCAAAATAATTTAGATGCACATTAAGTTTATTATGATAGGGAACGTCACTTTGGAGTAGTTTAGTTTTTTGAAGGGTCATCTGATCCACGAGGTAATTTGATCTTCCCAGGAGTTTACATCCTATCAAGATACATTCGAGCCAATCCAAGGAAAATGATAGAGTGTTTTAGATATATCTTTGAATATTATTATTACAAATTGAATTTGATTTTAAAGTGGTAAATTATATTATTATTACAAATCCAATTTTAAGATGCTAAATTGGGTTATGGGATGTGTTTCTTCTATCAATTTAGTTGTAATAATCAAGGATCTTCTTTTTTATGCAGATCAGGGATTACAACAAGAATTCCCATTATCCCATTACCTATTTCTACTAGTTTTTTATGTATTTAGTCAGACCATTGTTGAGTGCACTCGTTTTCATCAACTATAGTGTGTTTAGATTGGACGTGAAGTGTCTCTCACACAACTATTATTTTTGGATGAAAAAATTATTTTCTATAAAGGGTGAGGTCCTCAATGGTATTCTAGCTCTTTTTTGTGATGCATCTCGTATGTTGATCAATATTAGAATTTTTTATTTTTTTCTCCAAAGTGTTATGTGGTTATCAAATACGATATGCCAAATACTTTTCCTTACACCTCTTTTGATCCCTCCAATGGATTGAAATACTTTAGGTATCATCTCAAGACAAATTGATACTCCAAAAATTATTGGAAATACTTCAGGTATCATCTCAAGACAAATTGATACTCCAAAAATTATTGGGAATGGTTGGTTTAAAAAGTAGATAAGAGGATTTCGATGTGGCACAATAAATGGATTTCTAGGAGTGGTAGTCTCACTCTCGTCAAATCGGTGATCGAAGCCATTTCAATATACTAAAATTTGTTGGAAAAATTCCCAAAGGAATATTGGTAAAAATAAAAAACTAATGTTATAGTTACTTATGGAAATGCAGCACAGATTATCTTTTATCCCATATGGTTAGTTAGAAGGATTTTTATCTTTCTAAATCGACTGGTGGGTGGGGTCTTAAAAATCTAGTTCTCTTTGGCAAATATCTAGAAGTAGAGACACTATGAGTCTTTCTCACCCACAATAGTCTATGGCACTGAATCCTATGTGAAAAGCATATTGAGCTAGGAACAATTGTCAGTTGGATACAAAGCCCATGAATGTCATGTCTCATGCTCAGGAATGCATCAGATGGAATAATTTGACTGATGCATTTCCAATAGTGGGAAATTTATTAGCCTAGAAGGTGGCATCGATAACCAAGGTTCAGCTGGGAAGGGATGTAATAGTAGGATGTTCTCATAATATTTTTCTCCTTCATAATCGGGTTAGATTTCTTCAGGAAAATAATCTATTTGCTCTCAATCGAATTGGTGATAAGAGTGTCACTTCTCTTTGGATAAAGGGCTGGAAAACAAAAAATGATCTCCAACTGGAGGTGCAATGGCATGATCTGTTGTCTGGTTTTATTCTGGAATTGCAAAGAGCACATGTGAAGCCAAGCAACAAAGAGGATGAGCTTGTATGGATTTATAAAAAATATGGTGGCTATTACTTGACAATGTTGGGTTATCGGGCACCGTAAGAGAATGAATATTTTGTTCAGCGGTGGTATTCTCTTATCTGGAAGATCAAGTTCCCCCTTAAGGGAATCCTTTTTTTTGTTGTTAATATTAAAGTGTTGATTTCTTACATGGGAGAGACTCCAACGTCGTGCAAAACAAGGGCTGTGCATTTTTTTTGCTGTGTAAAGCAATGAGGAAGTAAAACACACATATCTCTTTACAATTTCCTTATTTGTGCTAGGTGTAGAAATAAAACGGTGCTTAGTTGGGAATAGACTAGGTATGGGAAAATGAGACTATTATTGAATGTTGTGAAGAAATTTTTACTAAAGGAAATCTAAAACCTTTTCGTTTTGTCCCCGTCTTGGTTTCTTGGGGTCTTTGGCTGACGATAAATGCCATTTTGTTCTAGAGTAAAACGTTTCCCATTATCAAGGTTATACAGCAGGTCTCGGCATTGTTTCTCGTCTATTGAGCGAAGAAAAAGTTGTAGAAGGATCGTCATGTTATCTCTATATTAATTGGTAAATCAAATCCCTAGTTATTTTTTGATAGTCCATGTCACAAAGTTTTTATTGGATCCTCTAAATGAACTATTGGATCCTCTAAATATTCTTTACTGTGCAAAAAACCCATAATTTTTAAACCATTCAAGTTTTTTTGGATTCTAAAGTTGCTATTAATTGGATGAACAATGCCCAGGGGTTGGTAAATATGGAGATACGAAATGTTGGAGCTCCTTTAAGATCAGTAACAAACACCTTTCAAGATATTTACTTTTGTAATATATATACATATAATTTAATGTCAAAGCTAATTACTTTTGTAATATATATACATAAAATTTAATTTCAAAGCTAATTAGTTATCAAGGAGGCTCGATCTAGGACATATAGTATGATTTGTTTGAAGAAAACTATTGATGGGAGGGACACTCTCAAGTTTTGTCCTTTTTCTTATTTTTGAGTATTTGGTTTTTGTCTCGAGTTGTGAGAGCATGGGGTATTTTGTATTGTTTGAAAAACCAATTTTGTTTTATAGTGCATATATGTAGAAGGTAATTCTTTCACGATATTTATATATACAATGTCCCATCACACCTAAGTATTGTAACATTCTTAACAGGTTATGTTATAATGAATGAATATTAATAACGAATAAATATATTAATATATGATATATAAAAATAGATTTATAAATATGTATGATATAATTAATATATAGATATATATTAATTTTTTATATATTTATATAATATATTATATTATTAATATAGTTTTCACACATTTCTTTCACTCATGTATACAAGAAACATAACAAGGAAGAAGATCAATTTTTCAAGGCTCATCTAAACTTAGATAGAGGAAGTTGACAAATAAAGGAAGAGGACTTGAATGATACAGCCAATTTTCTTCACAACCCTTGGACCACTCTCTGAATAGAAAATACTCTTTGTTTAAATTTTATGCATATGGAAGAAAGAATATTTTTTTGCCTAATTTTGATGAATATAAGTGTAAATGCATGACTCCCTCCATATGAAAAGGAAAGAGGTCATCCTTTTTGGACTCTAATCAAATAGTTAACAATCTTATTTTGTACTTTTTTCATATTCGAGTATGTGTTGATTTAATTCTTATGGAATATGTGGATGTATTTTTGTTTCCTTATAAATAAAATTACAAGCTTCTCTTTTGAGGAAAGAAAAAATAAATATATATATTAATATATTTATGTATAATTATATATATTTATAATATATATCTATAATATATATCAATTATTTATGTATGTATGGATTGATTTTTATTTATGTTAAAAAACAAAAAAAAATAGAAATGTAAGATATATTTATGATGATGATGATGTTAATTTGATGCTTTAAAGGAATTAAGAGAAGAATTTCAATATCACTAAAGTTTTGATGACTTGGAAGATTAGGGGTTGATATTGTGAAAAATATTTGGAAATTGAAATCTGATTTGGGTATATGCATGACATTGTAGGAGAAATTGATTTTCGTATTTAACCCTCTTCGTGTCACAAAGGTGACATATTATTTATTTCCATGATGTTTTGGGGATTTTACAAGACCGAGTTTCCCTATGCAACTAATGAGCATTAGTTCTTATTTTAACAATATCAATTCTCTTCTTCACGCTAGTCAAAATAGAGAGACACTTTTGATATTCAAATTTAGGATTAACCACCTCCTCATAATATCTTAATTTTTTTATCCTCTAATTCTTTCTTGCAACAAAGTTTCTCCTTAAATTTAGTTTTTACAATATTTTTAATATCATTGATATTTTGTAGAATAAATTTTGGGGAGCTTCTTGTTATCCATGTTGTTAATATTGTGTTTTTACATTAATTACTTCATCATAGTTTTTCTCTCAACAAGGAAAGAATATTCTCAAGAGACACTACATCCCCAAACTTTACATGCATATAATATAACAAGAGTTATAACAATATCAAAGAGGAGATTTTTTTTATCCCATAACCAAAGGTCTACTAATTTACAATTATCTTCAAGCCCATAATAAGCTTTCCACCCTCCATTTATCCTCTTCTCAATGCTATAGTTCCAATTGAGATTGTCATGAATATCAATTCCAAAATGATGCATGAAGACACTTCCTCCAATATACTATTTTCATATGTAAAATTCTAGTAGGTGATGAAAGTTAATTAATTAATTATTTAACCTTATAAATATATTATGAATATAATTATTAATATATTATACAATCAATAAAAAAATGATTAAAATATACAAAAATATAATATAATTATATATATATATATATATATATATGTTATACAATTAACATATGACATAGATATATATCTGTTCAAATCCAGAGGGGGGGCAGGGTATCTATACCTTCGTAGACTTTACCACTCAAATCGTTGGGCAGAGGAGGTCTCATATACCAATTTGGTGTCTCGCTTGACCGTGACCTTAAAAATAGATTATTATTACTACTACTATTGTTGTTGTTGTTGTTATCCGTGTATAATATATTTATCATATGTGTCTTTATATACTTAATAAATATTAATGTCTATATATTTATGTATTAATATACTTATTATACATAAAATTAATATAAATTAAATATATTCACAAAATTGGGCGACAAGTGGGCAAGGATAGTAATTGTGGTGGCGACATGGATGGTCACAAAGTCATTTCGTCCATGCAACTAGACACTTATCCAACCACCAATGTCCTATCCTCCATCCCACATCCCATGCCTGAAAGACCATGAATTGCTCAAGTCAATTCTACAAGAGATGAAGGTGGAACTGGGAAAGTACAAAAGTGATGTTCTCACATTAGATCATGACTACATTTCCATTTATAAAAATGATCCAGAATCGGATCTGGGAGGTTGATGGGGCTAAGAAAGGCCTAAAAACAAATGTTCTTAGAATGGATTAAAAATGGACGTGTGTGTAGGTCTTGTCAATACCAAAACAACGCAACTTTGATGGGATCAAACAAATGTCGTATGATCCTGATATCACGTTCTGTTTGTTTTTCCAAATAGGCAAAAAAAATAAAAAATGAATGTACAATCTGTACAATGCCACATGGCAGCTGACTATACAGGTCGTACAACCGTATAGATGACATGGCATCATAGTTGGAAGAATGACATGGTAGATTATAGAACTGACATGGCAAGGGCATAGTGCACTATTGACATGGTAGGTACAGGTGGACCAACCAAGAAGTGACATGTGCCACCACTAAAAGGGTGACACATGGGACCCATACAATTGACGTGTCATGCTCGTATGATGACACGTGGAAGAAAAAGACAAGATAGATATGATGAATATGCAGAAGACTTGGACAAATACTCTCTTGACAAGTGGTAGATATTTTGGATGAATAAGGTGGTGTCACACGGCCTAGATTTGGGATACCATGTGGCACCCCGTTGTTGGTCATTTAGTTGATGGAAAATTTGTGGAGCTTATTGGATTCAAACTGGAGACCTCTCCCACCTGGAAAGTGACTGGGCAAGGGCAAATACAACTACGCCACCATGGATATTTTTATTACAAGTCCCTTTATGTTTATTTAAAGTGTTGTAAATATTGTGTGGAGGTAGAAGGGCTTTGGGGCTAAGCCCCATCCCGTAGATCTACCTTTTACATAGAACCACAACTTTAAGGGTGTGGGCTTCACTAGAGATGTAACCAAAGGTGCCATGTTTCAAAGAGTTAAAACACCAACGCTTAGGACTCAGGCTATTCCACATGACCCAAAGCTAGAACCATAGGTTTGGTGTATACTTAGGGCGTGGTCATATATCAATGCGCCATGTGACCTATAACTATGGAGAAAGGGCCAACACGTAGCCCTTAGGGGATGGTGCTTGGACACATCAGTTACCATGTGACTGAGTTAAGGGGAATGCGCCAGGGATTATGGGGCTTATCCTTTTATTTGGAAAAAATTGGTTATTTGACCACATAATAGTGATTTCTTAATGCTTTTTAGGCATGTTTTGAATATTTTTGGCCCTTTTTGGGGGATATTGGGCCCTTTCTAAGGCCAGATCTTGGTAGGAAGATGGGAGTTTGTTACGAACTCCAAATATATATAAATCAAGGCTTATTGATGTCATGGAGGGGAATTCAAAGCAGATTTATGCTGAAGGAAAGCCAAGCTAAAGCTATTTTTATACAGGGAAGCTGTTGAGGAGCACACCTTTGAGGCCCATTTCTGGGAGCTTTGGTCATCGTGTTTGAGTGTTGTTTCTTCTGTTGGGTTATTATGATTTGGGAGAACAACACTATATCACTTTTGTAACCTTTTGGCACTATTGTGATGTAATTATTGAGATTTGAATAGAAATAATAAAGCCTCACCCACTAAGACAAAGGCCTGGAGACATAGGCGAGATTGTCGAACTCTGTTATCACATTGGTGTTACGGTTTGTTGTTATTTAATGGTTCATTTCAATTTTGTACATCTTTATATGGCTGTGATATACTCTCATAGATTCTTCCTCTTTCATGAAGCTTCCTTAATTGGTTAATCAATGCATGCTTAATAACTCAACCATAGTCATTTAAAAGATATTTCTGGATCAAGTGGTATGAGAGCTAGTTGATGTTTGGATTTGATTTTTTCATGTTAACCATGGAAAATATACTTTGTGGTGAAAGGGATCTTGTTGCAAGGAATAAATTAATTTGATTGAGAAGGAAAACTTCTCAAAGTGAAAAGATGGCATCAGAAGAGGGATTTTATTAGGATGAGAAAGAGTTTCGAAAAGATTTCTTTTCTAGGTCAGATATGATCAATGTTTTGTATGAAGATTACTTGGAATGTAAGAAACCAAATACAGGTGAATATTCAAAGGGAAAAGTGAAGAGGGAGAGGATATACCTCAAATTCCTCCTCCACCTCCATCATTACTTCCTTCTTCTCCTTCCTCTTCAAGTTCAACTTCTAAATTGAATGCAAAGAAATATGTTCATAAACATAAGAATGAAATTCCATTATTAAAAGTTGATGTTAAATTTGAGTTACCCATATATGATGGTGAAGTTAATCCAGAGAAACTTGATAGTTGGGTCAGACAGATGGAGGTATATTGTAGTGTGCAACAGATCAAGGATGAGGCCACATAGATCAAGTTAGCATCTTTGAGACTTGCAGGCACAACACTCATCTGGTGGCAAAGCAAGTTACAAAACAAAACGCAACAAATGGGTAATGTATTTCCATTGTGGAAAACTTTGATTTCTGCACTTACGAAGCAATTCTATCCTTTGGGTTATAAATAAAAAGTGTTAATTGAATGGAAAGATTTAAAACTAAGAAAAGGAAAAATAGTGCAAGAGTATACAAATGTCTTTCAAAAAATGACATTGATGTTAGATGTCCCTTTACATACCCAAGAAACCCTTATGGAGTATATAGGAGGTTTACCTCCACATATTAGAAACACTGTATTCATGTTTGGACCCACCAATATTGATGAGGCTTTTGTTCAAGCGACATACATTGAAGCAGGGAAAATAGGTGTATCAGGTGAATCGTCTTCAAGGAAAGAGGACAAGAGGAAGTGGCATGAAAATAAGTCAAATATAGTGATGAAAAAGGAAGAGAGGACCTCTTGCAAGCATTACAAGAAAGAGTGGCATGATGAGGACTGTTGTTGGTAGTTGCATCTCGAGAAGAGGCCAAAGTGGTTCAAGGAAAAGAAGGGGAGGAAAACAGGTGCAGCGAGAACATGACCAACAGACTTGGGATTAGATTTAGGTGATGAATCAAAGGTCTCCCTAGTTGGGATGACAGGTAAAATTGGTGAAGTAATTGATTGTATAAGTAACTTCTTTCATATAAGGACCATCATGCGACACACTAAGATAGACACATTAATAAAAAATGTATCTCAATGTAAACTAATTTTAGAAGAATTGGTTAAGCAATTGGGGTTAAAAACATAGATGCATCATAAGCCCTTAAACAATTGGGGTTAACTTCTTTCATGTTAAGGAAAATAAAACTCTTCAAATGATGGAACAATTAAATAAGGCACTTCAAGCAAGAAACAAACCTATAATTGTTTCAAATGAAGTAATTGATCTTAAGAAAGAACATAAAATGATTGTTGAATGGAAAATAAATAACAGTTTGCTTCAAGATAAGCTCATGTCATGAAAATATTACAAGTGTATCATCTCATTTGTAGTCATGTTGTTGATGGTATCATTAGTAATGTTGTCTACATGGATGATCTTGGTTTCATTAAAATGTGACAGGGTTCAAATGCTTAACAATATGCTTTTAGTTGTCATGATTGTGTTGTAGTTGATCTTGATAATACAAGTGGATAGGACAGAGTTCAGAGACAAAGGACAAGTCGGGTGGCCTATGCCGNNCTTGTTAACTGGTCAGTAACCTTTTGGGGACCAAAAGGTCCTTTAGTGGGGAGGTGT
>CBVK0102369536.1:0-19187 GCA_900067695.1 Picea abies
ACAAAGACTAAGCTCGGGATTGTTTTCATTTTTACGCAAGCTTTAAAAACTAAACAAAACTATGCTTGGACCTGGTTTCATTTTTACACAAGCTTGGACCATAGGAAACCATGCTTGTGGTAGATGGTTTCATTTTTACACAAGCTTGAACCATAGAAAACTATGCTTGAGGCTACCCAACACATGGTTGGTACTTAGCCCCCAGCTTAAGAAGCTAGTGGTTTTAATTTCAGCATGAAGTCCAGAGGCTAGAAACATTGTTTGTTTCCATCTGTCCCCTAAGCTATATTTAGTAATGCAATGACACCTTCTTACTTGCTTCCCACTATGTTTTCTTTTCCATGCTCAATGCATTGGTCGCATCTAATTAAAAATTCCACCACCAGCCTTGATTGCTCAATCATTTCATTCACCTCAAATGTGTATAATTATCTTTCTACTTTAGGTAAGCTTTCTTGGATTCTTCTCGCTTATTGAGCTAAGGCCTAAAACTATGAACTTGGGTTCACTATCCATTTATGTTTTTTAAGAAGGTCAGTCTGGCTTACTTCGCGAATGGCTGCCAGATTTTCCTCTTTTCTCTTTCTGGAGTTTTGTTGGTTCATTTCAATATCGATTTTCCCCATGGCCTCCGCGATACTGCTTCCCTCAAAATCAATGAGTCTCTTGTCTAAATATGATAGTGCTTCTTGGTAAGTGTCCTTTACCTCTCTATCTAATTTCTTTATCTCTGTCAAATTCATTTCCCACCCCTTCAGGGCCATATCACCTCTTATTTGCTCAGAAGAGGAAAGCCAAGGAACATCATGGATATTATGTTTCAGTGCCCAAGTGAGGGATTCTTGAAACTTAGCTTAGGATAAGCGAGATTATCTTTCCTTGATATATACATCCTTAAGAGCAAGGTATACTACCTGATAGCATTTTATGATGACATCAACCTTCATAAAAAGATTGTGTCAGGCCATTTCCAATTTTTCATCAATTTCCAATGCTTGAATTCAAAAGGCCATAATTTCTATCGAGGTACCTTTAGTCAGGTCTAATATGGCTTGTAATTTCCTTATTAACTCATTGTGTTGAGTGGCCAATCCTTTGTTGGCCTGTGAATTTCAATGGAGCTCCTAGAGGTTAGCCCACATCTATTGGATTTGATGACAGTCATAATCTCTAATTTGTTCAAAGTCTTGGCTCATATTATTCTTATAGTCTGCTCCATGGTCAATATTTGATCTTGCAACTGCCTGACCAATAATCTTGTATGTCTTAGTTTCTTAGCCAAGTTCTCCATTGACCATTGATTTGTTCTGGAAAAGGCACCTAATGAACCTGCAACTTCCTTCACGAATTCTAAATCATCGCGATTATTTTCGTCATATAACACATTTTTTATTTTGGTTATTACCCCTTCTTTCTTCTATTATTATAGTTTGACTATGGCCCTCCATTTCTTGCTAAAGAATAATTATGAAGGAGACATCTCTTCGGGCAAGATTGGGGTAAGATCACCCCAAAAAATGACTTCAGAACTAGGATTTACGAAACTAGACTACAGAGGGATCAATGAAGTAATAGGATTACTGATATCTGTAGATAGTTGTTTCTCTACTGTGTTGGTAGCGAGTATAGCTGGTGTCAAAAGAGATGCATCCTGCCCTTTCTTTAGGAAGGCTTCGATCTGAGCTATTGCCTAAGGGTCTAGTGGACTTGATAATGAAGCTTCTCATTTCTGATTCAAAACCTCAGAGCCCTTTGGGGTTTCCTCAATATCTTTCTTACCAAAGTTCCTTGTTTGAAAACCTGGAGATATAGATTCCTGTGCAGGAGGAGAGGCTATCGATTCTCCTTGTAGTATGTTCAACAAATTATTTCGCCTGTGTCTCTAGAAATTGAGGAAATTGGCCTATTGATCTGGGGACAGGGTTTGGAATCTATTCGGTACTTCCTCGTAATACCTCACTCCCATGAATACTTCATCATGTGGGGAGTTTTCATGCACATATATTTTCATGTTGTATTGGTCAAGGTGGTTCTCCACTATTTTGTGTGGGTTTTTCCTTTTAAATTTGATATCAACCAATTTGACATTCTCTAAATATGCAACCTCCACATTGGAATGAATGAAGTCCAATAGTGAAAACATACCAACCTGGATAGGGAAGGTAGGCCATACCTTTTTTGGGGTTTCCTTAATTTCCTTCCTAATGCCCGTCGTTACTGTATATTAAGATACTTCTCGGCATACCAGCCGGTCTTGTAAAAATATCAAGAGAGCATGTGGAGGGACTCTTCATCTGAACACCCTAATATAAGAGAATTTTTCTTCAATGAAACAGTCTCCTAGTTTGCTGAGATTCCGCATAATTTTTTCAGAAATGCGATAGGGTGGGTTACCATATAAGGCTATATGTACAGGGAGCACTGCATTGTGACAAATTTTGTAAAATAACTATTTTTCTTTTTCCTCCCGCAGCTTCGAAAGATAAAAGTGAATAGGCTCTGCACTGGTCAAGGTCCAACTCCAATTCATTAATGGGAAAGGATTCAAGAAACATATGAAATTCATGACATACACATACATATATAAAGGGGTGGGGTGCCCCTTTGATTTCTCCATTTTGTATTCAGTAATTTCCTTGGCCAAGTTGTTTGATAAAATTTTGGCCCAATTAAAAGTGTATCCATCGGTGACCTCATCCATAATCGATACCGAGTCCACCTAAAAATTAGTAGTACTCTTCTTCCTGAATAGTCTACAGAGAATAATAGCCACATAAATCATGTGAGTATCCAACGACGTTGTGGAATACATGCCATGAGCATCGGCCTTGAACTTCTCTGGGTGACCACACTAGGACTTGATTATATCGGGGTAACTCTTGTCATATTGTATGCATTCCTTTTTATTGAAATATAACATAAATGAAGCATTGTAATTATATTTAGGCTCGGGAGATAGATTATAAATTACTTGGAGGTGTTCCGGTCAGAATAACCCAACGACAAGCTTATGGTGGTTGATGATGCTCCTGGTTTGGACGTTGACGTTCTCCAAGGCCCAGCCTATCATGTCATTATATGGCATGAGTCTTGGTCATGAAGATACCTTGTGTAGCTCTGACTGAGCTATATATCTAAGCTTATCTTCATGAGTATCGTCTACTTCATCACTGAAATATTCTAGGAAGTTTATAATCTCATGTGCCAGGACCTCGAACACCTATGTCCAAGATTTAATAGAGTCTATAGCTCATGGTGTAATGTATGACAGAACATTTGCATTTTTATTTGAATCATCACCAACCACATTAGTATTCATCATCATATTTTTTGGTGCCATGATATCGAGAGAATACAATGAGGTTACCTGTTGCAGAGGAATTGTGTGAGCTTCTCAATCAGAATAAACTTGGTACTTTGCAGAGGGTGAAAATGAAATTCAAATCGAATTTTTTTTATTCACATCATATGCATTGATTCTAGTATAGCTTTACTAACGAAAAATTAAGTAAATTTAATGAAAAAGTCCACCTAGCAATCCACAATCTACGTTAAAAATCATTATCGTTGAATAGTCTTAAATGCCATTAATATTCGACGGTTCGTGTTCGGGAAATTTAGATGAGACAGAGTGAGAATTATCTGAATCTGAAATCTATGAAGGTTAATCCATGGATAATTGTTTTTAACACTTTAGTTAGTCATGTTTAATAGGTGCTTTAATTTTGAGTGTCTCGGTAGTTCGAACTTCAAGAATTTCAAATGTATGAGGGGAAATCCCTGAAACCTGAAAACACAAAGTGATTAGTTATCTGATAATCAATTTTAAGATTTAATTAATCATATTTAACTTTAAGAGTTTCAGAGATTTGGACTTCAAATATTTTAGGATACGATGAAGGGTAAATGTCTAAACCCCATAGTGCGGAGTCATTAACTATCTCTTGACTGTTATTAACTTAATTACTTAAACTTTAATACTTAGACATTTTTGTGCTCCTTTGATTTGTGAATTAGTTCTTTGTTATATTCCAAAGGGTTATATCTCATAGTGACGTGTTGCAGATGATTTCATTCTATATGACATGTCGAGAAAAACGAGGGTGCCACGTGTTACTTAGAATCGTATGAATCTTCAAATGAAAATGTCAAAAATGGGTGCCACGTGTCAACTAAGGGAAGACTCAAAAGCAACATGTGTACCATGAATCTTATCCCTTAAAGTTTTAGGGAAAGTGATGAACAAACACTTTCAGGTTTCAATGATTTTATCTTTAAGGCTTATAGAAATGCCCGAAGCATGAAGCTCCAGAGCGACCTTTAGTGATTTACTTCTTTAACAATTAGGTGGCTCCAAAACTATGGACAAACTAGGATCGTTTGATAAAACTTGAAGGCTTCATCAACACCGAACATTGTGCATGGCTTATTATTAATGAATTGCATTGGAAATCAAAATGTTATTTACCAATCTTTCACTTTCATTGGCTAGAATCATGTATTCATTTGGTGAAAAGTAAAAGGTTCAAAGTTCATAAATGTATGTGTTCCAACATAGGCTCCACATGGGGATCGCATCTCCCTATGAGATGTGGAACAACAGTAAACCGAGTGCCTTTATTGGGTAAATGGAGTCATTATTTCATTTTCTGGGAAACACCTTTAGGGATTAATCATACGGAGAAAAAAAAACTTCAACCGAATCTCTCAAAACCTTCAAAACACACCTTTGGACCAAACTTCAAGTTAGGCTATATAAGACTTTCCTTTCCTAAAACTAAATTTGGATCTATTTAAGATAATCAAAATGACTTTAAATGAAATATCAGACTTTGGTCGATTTCATTCACATCAAGATTAAGTAAATTTAACAATTTATTTAGGGTGTCCCTTGTTGGTTTAGAATGTAAATATTACCGAGAAGAGAACTAGATACCGGAGTATGGTATATACATGTATGACAACCCTACAGATATAATAGATATTGCTTCACTACTAGTGAGCCTGTTCAGTACCTCGGTGAGTTTATCTACATCTCACATTGAATTTCCTTTCACCACTTCAATTAGCAATTTTTCATTTTATTGAGATGAGGGAAATCATTTCATGAATTTCCTTTCATCATCTATTTTAGAAAAAATGGGGGCAATCAAATTACGAATTTCCTTTCACCATCTGTCTTATATTTTAATATTTTTGAAGTGGGGGAAATCAATTTGTATGTATCATAGAAGGGGTGGTATCTACTTAAAATTTAACAGCAAAGGTCTGTCAACAATTTTTTGATTGTACTCTGGACTAATCCTCTCTTGATCTTCAATACATCTTCTCATATAGGGAATATTTTATGGGAATTTTTATTTTTCAGGGATTGACCTTGAGTGAATTAATTAGTTTAAAATCTGATAGAAGAGCTAAAGTTATCAGGATTAGGCTAGACATACTTTCTTTCAGTTAAAATCATAGGAATCATAAAGATTTTCTCCTAATCTCATTTGAAAGTATGTTTTTAAGTTTTCGTAGTCAAGGTGAAATTATTTCTTTTTATGAAGACAAAGGGAAAGATAGCAAAATTTCAGAAGTGAATAAAAACTTGAGTATAGGCAAAATAAAGCAGAACGACGACTCAGAAGGTTTGAGGTAAAGAATCTCATTTCCACACAAGTCTGTTTTTTTACTATCCATATTCTCTTTTAAGCCCCTTTTTATTCTTAATTTTATTTTTCTTTTTATTTCATTCAAATAAGGTTTCAGAATTAATCTGTAGATTTACACTTTTCTGATAATTTATTAGGTGACAATATTACATGTATAAAACCTTTTTTATATCCGATAATACTTCCTTAGAATTTCAGCTTGAACTATAAGTGTAAGAGTTCATACCTCAGATTTCATTTACATTTGCAATTAAACCAATTATTATTTCATCACATGTTTTAAGAGAAAGAAAATGTTTTGAAAAATGAGTTTTCGTTTCTGATACCTCCTCATCTCTCATCTGATAGTAATTATTCTGCACAGGAACAAAATGGGAAATATCAGGAAATTCCATAGAATATCAATTATACGCAGTACAAATATTTTGTATTTTTCTTTTATGATATCAAATAAGACTTGGTTTATTTACAACAAAAAGTAAAATTTGGATCATCTACAAAATAAAATAAAATTGCAAATCAAAACAGGAAAACAAAACCGGTATATACAATGGGAATGTGAAATATTATTATTGCATAAAATGTTTTAGGTAACACCCGTTGATAGGGGCGTCAAGAGTTTTTCCGTCGATATTTTCTACTAGGAAGGAATTTTTTCCCTCAGCAGCTGCAATTATGAATGGCTCGAACCAGAGATGGTCAAACTTGTCATGCTTCCCTGCACCTTCATTTCTAGTGTCCCATTTTAGAACCAGATATTCATGAAGAAAATCCATGTCTTTAGCATTCTTATCAAACATGACCTTCATATTATCTTGGTACTTCTGAAGTTTGTCATCTACTTCGGCCCTGTTTTGCTCGACTTCAATTATTTGATTTATCCTTCCGGTAGCGTCATTAGGTTGTTCATTTGCATCTTACTAGAGTTTCATCACAGAAAGATCAATATTGATGGGAAGGATGATGTCATTACCATAAACCATTTGAAAATGGAACATACCTATTGATTTCCTAGTGCCGATTTGGTTCACCCATAGGACGTATTTCAGGTGAACGTGTCAAGCCTTCTTATTTTTTGTTAACACTTTTTTTACTATAGTCATCATGATTTTGTTGAATGATTCTTCCAATCCATTTCCTTGAGGATAATAGGTTGTAGAATGTCCTAACGCAATGTTGTATTTTTGGCAGAAACTGACCATTTCCATAGATTTGGAAGCTTTGGCATTGTCAGTCTCTATTTTTCACGAACAACCAAATCTCGATAGGATGTTTTTTTCCAAGAAATTTATTACCACCAAATCCATAGCATTCTAAGGAGGAATGGCTTCAATCCATTTACTGAAGTAATCGGTGGTGGTTAAAATCCATTTATGTTGTGCGCTTCACCGTGCATGGATTTCTCCTATGAAATATAGACACCATTGTTGAAAGGGATCTTTTTCTCTGACTGAGACTAAAGGTAGTGGAGGTAGCTTTTTCTTACTAGAGAATAGTTTGCAAGAGTTGTAGGCTCTAACCTTGGCATTCACTTCAGTAAATAATTTTGGCCAATAATAGCCATCTCTTAATTCCCTCCATGTGTGGTGTCCTCCACACACTCCTTCATGAAATTTATTTATGAAACTCTTTGTTTTAGGTTATGTTAGGCAACATAACAAGAAACCTAGAGGATCCTTCGAGTACAACTCGTCATCAATAATACAATATTTGACTATGTGTAGGTTCAAAGTTATCTCTTTACATGGGGTCATATCGTTTGGGCACTGAAGGGTCAGGAGGTATGAAACAATTTTGTAATACCCAGTGGAGGATAGACAATTATCTTGAACTTGAATCATAGGTTTTTGATAATCAAGCTCATCTATATCTGGAAGATATCCGTGTGATTCTAGGTGGTTTATCTCAAGTGATCTGAAATTTGATTTGGCTAATAGTTTCGCCAAGCCTTGTCCTTTCACTAGTTTGGTCAGTTTTACTTCTAGATAGAACTCTTGAATTTTGACTAACCATTGACCTCTCTTTCCATCACTTTCTGGTTGTACCAAGAGGTCTTTGAAAACTCTTGTTGGTACATAAGAGATTATTTTTTAATGAAACACATATGTCCTAAAATCTTTGAGGGATTTGACCATTGGGTACACTTGTTTTTCAAGTATATCATACTTTAACTCTGTGTATCTGAGACTTTTACTTAAAAAGGCTATCGGTTGTTCGAAGCCTTCCTCATTATTTTTCAAGAGCACCGCTGCGATAGTATGTTTAGAAGCGAAGGAGAAGATCAATAATTCTTTAGTATAGTTTGGACTGTCTAACATTGGTGCTTCTCTTATAGATATCTTGACTCACTCGAATGATGCCTTAGCTTCAACGGTCCATTTCACTTCATTGTCCTTCTTCAAGATATCTGTAATCAATTTAATTATTTCAGAAAAATTGGGAATGAATCTTCTCAAAAGTTTTATCCTTCCTAAAAAAGATTGAATTTCTTTTCTAATCATAGGAATATTAATAGTGTCTATATCCTCAACCCACTGAGGTTCAACCTTCATTCCTTATTTTTACACTATATGACTAAAGAGTTTACCTTCTTGCATAGAAAAATGTGATTTCTTGGTGTTAAGATACAAACTAAATTTTCTGCATTTTTTGAAGGTCTGCTTGAGGTGCAACAGATGTTCTACATCAGAGTTAGAGAAAACTGTCAAATCATCAAAATAAATAATGACAAAATAATGACGCAATATCCATCTCTCTTTGGAAATTGTCCTCTACATTCATCAAACCAAATGGCATGTTATCGTACATGAAAGTTCCCCACATAGTGGTAATCGCAGTTTTTTCTTTGTAGTCTTCATGGACGACAATTTCATTGTATCTGGAAAAGCCATCAATCATGGACATTCTATTAACTCCAACTAATTTTTCTAGAACCTGATCCATTTTTGGAAATGGGTAGTTGTCTTTGAGGGATGACTGATTTAAGTTTCTAAAATCTACATAGAGTCTGATTTCACCATTTTTCTTTCTAACGGGTACCAAATTTTCTATCCATTCGGAATACCTGAGTGGAACAATAATTTTCACATCAAAAAGCTTTTTGACTTCCCCGTCTAACGAGAGAACACAATGAAGTGCAATAGATGGGAATGTGAAATATGATTATTGCATAAAATGTTTCAGGTAACACCCATCGATAGGGGCATCAAGAGTTTTTTCGTCGATATTTTCTACTAGGAAGGAATTTTTTCCCTCAGCAGCTGCAATTATGAATGGCCCGAACCAGAGATGGTCAAACTTGTCGTGCTTCCCTGCATCTTCTTTTCTAGTGTCCCATTTTAGAACCAGATATTCACGAAGAAAATCCATGTCTTTATCATTCTTATCAAACATGGCCTTCATATTATCTTGGTACTTCTGAAGTTTGTCATCTACTTCGGCCCTATTTTGCTCGACTTCAATTATTTGATTTATCCTTCTGGTAACGTCGTTAGGCTCTTCATTTTCATATTACCAGAGCTTCATCACAGGAAGATCAATATTGATAGGAAGGATGACATCATTACCATAAACCATTTGAAAATGGAACATACCTATTAATTTCCTAGTGTCGATTCGATTCGCCCATAGGACGTATTTCAGGTGAACGTGTCAAGCCTTCTTATTTTTTGTTAACACTTTCTTTATTATATTCATCATGATTTTTTTGAACAATTCTTATAATCCATTTCCCTGAGGATAATAGGTTGTAGAACGTCCTAACACAATGTTGTATTTTTGGCAGAAACTGACCATTTCCATAGATTTGAAAGCTCTGGCATTGTTAGTCTCTATTTTTCGTGAACAACCAAATATCGATAGGATGTTTTTTTCCATGAAATTTATTACCACCAAATCCATAGCATTCTAAGGAGGAATGGCTTCAACCCATTTCCTGAAGTAATCGGTGGTGGTCAAAATCCATTTATGTTGTCCACTTCACCGTGGATGGATTTCTCCTATGAAATATAGACCCCATTGTTGAAAGGGATCTTTTTCTCTAATCGAGACTAAAGGTAGTGGAGGTAGCTTTTTCTTACTAGAGAACAATTAGCAAGAGTTGTAGGCTCTAACCTTGGCATTCACTTCAGTAAATAATTTTGGCCAATAATAGCCAGCTCTTAAAATCTTGTATGTTGTTTCCCTCCATGTGTGGTGTCCTCCACACACTCCTTCATGAAATTCATTAATGAAACTCTTTGTTTTAAGTTCTATTAGGCAACATAACAAGAAACCTAGAGGATCCTTCCAGTAAAACTCGTTGTCAATAATACAATATTTGACTGTACGTAGCTTCAAAGTTATCGCTTTGCATGGGGTCATATCATTTGGGCACTGAAGGGTCAAGAGGTATGAAACAATTTTGTAATACCCAGCAAAGGACGAACAATTATCTTGAACCTGAATCGTAGGTGTTTGATAATCAATCTCATCTATATCTGGAAGATATCCGTGTGATTCTAGGTGGTTTATCTCAAGTGATCTGAAATTCGATTCGGCTAATAGTTTCGCCAGGCCTTGTCCTTTGACTAGTTTGGTCAGTTTTACTTCTATATAGAACTCTTGAATTTTGGCTAGCCATTGACCTCTCTTTCCATCACTTTTTGGTTGTACCAAGATGTCTTTGACAACTCTTGTCGGTACGTAAGAGATTATTTTTTGATGCAACACATATGTCCTAAAATCTTTGAGGGATTTGACCATTGTGTACACTTATTTTTCAAGTATATCATACTTTAACTCTGCATATCTAAGACTTTTACTGAAAAAGGCTATCGGTTGTTCGAAGCCTTCCTCATTCTTTTGCAAGAGCACCACTGCGATAGTATGTTAGAAGCGAAGGAGAAGATCAATAATTCTTTAGTATAGTTTGGAATGTCTAACACTGGTGATTCTCTTATAGATATCTTGACTCACTCGAATGATGCCTTAGCTTCAACGGTCCATTTCACTTCATTTTCGTTCTTCAACATATCTGTAATCAATTTAATTATTTCAGCAAAATTGGGAATGAATCTTCTCAAAAAATTTATCCTTCCTAAAAAAGATTGAATTTCTTTTCTAATCATAGGAATATTAATAGTGTATATAGCCTCAACCCATTGAGGTTCAACCTTAATTCCTTATTTTGACACTATATGACTAAAGAGTTTACCTTCTTGCATAGAAAAATGTGATTTCTTTGGGTTAAGAGACAAACTAAATTTTCTTCATTTTTTGAAGGTTTGCTTGAGGTGCAGCAGATGTTCTGCATCAGAGTTAGAGAAAACTGTCAAATCATCAAAATAAATAATGACAAACTTATCTCTTTCTTCGATGAACGCAATGTTCATATCTCTTTGGAAATTATCCTCTACGTTCATCAAATCAATTGGCATGTTATCGTACATGAAAGTTCCCCATGTAGTGGTAATCACAGTTTTTTCTTTGTAGTCTTCATGGATGACAATTTGATTGTATCTGGAAAAACCATCAATCATGGACATTCTATTAACTGCAACTAATTTTTCTAGAACCTGATCCATTTTTTGAAATGGGTAGTTGTCTTTGAGGGATGACTGATTTAAGTTTCTAAAATCTACACAGAGTCTTATTTCACCATTTTTCTTTCTAATGGGTACCAAATTTTCTATCCATTCGGAATACCTGAGTGGAACAATAATTTTCACATCAAAAAGCAGGAGGATAGGATTTATTTTTCTAAGTTTCTTCCTGAAAGGTTTGATACCATGTTTTAAAGGAACCTTGTGTTCAATAATAGAGGTATCATAAGTTTTTAGATCATCATAGTACCACGTAAATAAATCTTTGTATTTTTTAAGAAACTCAATGTATTTATCCTTCATTTGGGATGGAAGGTATTTAGATATATTGACCAATTAAGGATCTTCTTTAGTTCCTATATTACAGTCTTAAACCTCTTCGTGTTGAGGTCGTATGGTATACTTTAAGGGTATGTCATATTGGTCAAACAATATCCCTAAGGGGATAAGACCTATGGGAATATAATTGTTCTTAAGAACAAGCATGCGGTGGCTTGTAATATTATCCTAGAATGTTTTGGGGTCTTCACTTTCTTGCATAATCCAAATGGGATCATTCTGGTTTTCCTGTTCTATGTGAGTTTCAAAAAACTCATCAATCATCTCTAAGAACTATTAAATTTGTTCGTCGTCTTTGAACACTTGTCAGTTTTGAACATTTTTTGGGATCAAAGGTCTATGCTTCATCTCGATGTGATATATATTTTTTAGGACAGTAGATGATACAAAGGTCACAACAGCTTTCGCTAAAGAATCAATCTATTGATTTTCCATTCTGGGCATACAATGAATATTAAAGAATGAGAAGAAATTCTCTATCAAATCCCAGGATAAATTTATGTATGACCTCAGCCTTGGATTCTTAGCTTGATATTTCTTCTTTGTTCGTTTCACAATAAGCTTTGCATCACCATAAAATATTAGATGTTCAATTTTTAACTTTCTTGCAGCCTCTAATCCTAAGACTAGAGATTCATAATCACATAAATTATTTGTATAATCAATCTCACACTGTAATCTATATAAAAATGGGATAATGTACTCATATCCTTGCACTACAAATAACACTCCATCCCCTTCTCCTTTGCAGGACGAAGCGCCATCAAAAAACATTTTCCATACTCCTTGTCTACTATTTATATTTTTATTTGTTTTTTCTACTTTTTTATTTTCTTCTTCTGTACATTCTTTGAAATCGTCATCTAAGTATAAAATACAATTTCATAAGTTCTGATTGGCAACATAGTCTAGGTAATTGTTGGGGTTTTGCAGGTCACTTACAGTGTACGCCAACCTAGTCTCTTTGTACAACCGAGTGAATTGTCCACCGAAAATTGGGATTGTGGCATAGGTCATGTCCAACTGAAGTGATCCTCCTAATTTTTCACCTCAAGACCTAGAGAGAAGCATGTCGTACTTGGAAGGGATGTCAGAAAAGACTACATCCATGAGGATACTTTTTATAGGGATCTGTGCAAGATTTACCACCAAATCATTGATCATGTTGAGACACTTAACTTTCCTATAATCAAATGAGTACAGGTATTGATAAGGTCTAGTAATTTTGAGGCGTAATTTCTCCATGATAACTTTAGGCATTAAATTATGAGAATCCCCAGAATCTAACATGCAGTTGTGGAGTAAATGGTCATTCACAATTAGTGTAACATAAAATGGAGCAATCGAATCCTTAGTGTTTTTCGATATGTGGAACGAACATGATCACAGGTCTTTCATACTGTAGATTAATAACATCTACATGACATTCAACATCAGCAAAAATTATCATTTTAGCAATTTTCTTTTTATAAATTGGATTTTTGGCAAGTTCAACCAGAGGAACGGGAATTTTAATTTTATTAAGTTCATTTTCTAAACTGAAACCTCCAATTGTTTTTTCAGTTTCTCTGGTTGGAACTTCTGTATTTTTCGGTCTCTTAGTTTGCATTTATCTTGTTTCAACTTGCTTTGTTCAAGAAACTTGTGTGTCAGTTGGAGGTTTAGTAACAACTTCCTCATTCATTTTATTTCTTCATAAAAAAATATTCAGCGGAACATTCGTAGAATTTTTATCTCTAGGCCTTAAATCATACTTCTGTTGGAGTTCGACCATTACTAAGTTGACGATTCCTTGATAGGAAGATTCACCCATATTATTTATCCTTTCCTCATTATTAAACATGGATTCTAAATCTAAAGACTTTTCATAATCCTTCCTAGTTAAATGAGGCTCCAGGTCATCATCACTAAGGTGGTTTAGATCCTCTTCTAAACCCTCATAATTTTGCATGTCATCCCTTTGCATAAATTTTTCAGTTTTAGACGGAGCTTGAATTTTTTAATCCTCATTTTTTACTTGTCTTTGTTGTGTTTGGGGGTTAGGGATTATCCTGAACTGATTTCTAGCGAATGGATCAAGTTTGGATTGATCTAATTCCATTCTAGATATTTTGTTTCAGAAATCTTTGATTATATTAGCCATCTCATCCATTTTCTCTTCTGGAGACTTCTCAGATCTGGAGGGCCTTGCTTGTTCTATGAAGTGTTTAGGTATTGGATTCGATTTCTATGGCATCATATTGCATCCTTGTCAGAGTGACAGATCTTATTTCTCTTAAGAGGATAGCAAAGTCAGGTTCAAAAGTCCCTGCAAAAGTTACCTTTGCAACAAGTTCAGAGGGTTTGAATTCAGCTGGGATTTTGTTATATAATTTGTTGAACCTATGAGTAAATTCAAGAAATGATTCGGATTCTTTTTTCCTTAAAGCCCTAAATTCATTCAAATAATAGAGATGGTCCTTATTCTCTCCCCACTTCCTTAGGAAAGCATTTTATAGATCATAATATGACCATATTGAACCTGTCGGGAGTCCTCGGAACCAGATTCTAACTTGTCCATCGAAGGTTTTTTCTAACATCCTTGAGTAAACATCCTTGTTTTCAATCCCAAGGATATCAACAAATTGATAAAAAAAAGGTTATGTGTTGGGTCATGATTAAATATCCTTTTCCAGTGAATTTTGTTATGTTTTTCATATAATTTTCAGGAAAATTGTGAAGGGTGGCAGGGAGCACCAAGGGAGTGTATTTGGAAGATACCTTGGAAAATATTCCAGGAGGTGGAGCTTTCCCTTGACCTTTTCCACTTTCTCCTCCGCCTCCGACATCACCTCCTCCAGTGACAACCATTGGAAGTCTAGGAGATGAACTTTGGGAGATAAAAAGGGGATTTTCAAAAACTTTGAGGGACCAAAGTGGTGACCTTTTGAATACTTCTGGATGTGGTGAAGGAATTTCTAGAAAAAGGTCACTGGGAGATGAAAAATCTAGAAGAGGGGGAAAAGGGAAATGGGGACTGGTTTCCTAAGACTTACAAGATGTATATATAGGAGAACCGATACGGGATGAATCAGGGTATATGATATATTCTTCAGAGTTTTGGGGAACCGAAACCTTTACTTTGGGAAGGGGTGAAAATGTCAGGGGGTCAAATACAATAGGTAGTGAATGAGATATTGTGTTCTAACTAGTACTAGTATTATTCAATTCAGTCTCAACCTTTATCTCGAGAACGATTACATCTAGATTCTCAAGCTTATCCTCAGGTTTACTAGACGATGTATCTACATAATAAATCTGTTTAGAGATTTCTTTAGGAGTTACTTCTTCAATTGGAATCTTAGCATTAACTGGTGTAACCTTGGGTTGATGTATTTTACATGTTGATGCAACAGTTGATTTGAGGTATCCCTTTGGTTTTAAAAACATTTTGGGATCTGACACTATTGTGGTCTACTTATAATCTTGATTTTTTCTGTTATTCTTTTGAGTGAATTCCAGTTTTATCTATGGTGGAGTTGCCAAGTGAAATATAAAATAAGCCTTACTTACGTATTCAATCTTTGTTCATCATCAAAGATATAAATTTAACTTGTCGTTTTCCCAAGGAAAAATAACTTTGTTTCTCCGTCCTCGGCAGTGACGCCAAAAAGATGTTTGTCCTAAGATTAAACTTAAGGCTCAAAGAGTAATGTTAGGAATCAATAAAGTTTAAATATATTTCTTTTAAATATTTATTTTTCTACCTTAGTTACATGAGAAAAGTTCCTTAAATGAAATTAACAATATGGAAGCACAAAGGTCATATTTCCTGTCTGAGTCAAAACAGTAATATTGAATGATGTGAAAGAAAAATACAAAATTGTTAAACAAAGAAAGGCATCAATTGATGAAGAGCCTCACCTTGTTGCAGTAGAAGAAAATACATAGTTCAACCTTGAACAAAGTATAAAATATTGTAATTCACATAGATTGCAATTCTTGTTTTACTCACAGTAAATATAGAGGAAAATATGCTCACTTAATCAATTAATGAGTTGATATGACTAAAATAGTTGTGATAGTAAATTTCAATCAAACATTTATCAAGGAATTGCATAAGGAAATGCTAAGATATCAAAAACAGAAGAAACACATAACCCAAACTAAACAAAAAATGGAATCTATGTCTAGACTTGTATTAATACTTGATAAGGAGAGTTTTTTCTATTACAACCAACAAGAAGCAACCCTTGATAGATATTAAATCTATGTATTTATACAAAACTGTCAGAACTCAGAAAAATTGGACTTCTTATAATTAAAAATAGAAAATATTTGAAATAAGAAAACAATGCATAGAGAATTTTGAGATTTGTTGGAAATCTCTTCGTCTTCTGGCAGAAACACTTCCTTTCCTCATTCCTTTAGGCCAAACACATCTATCATATGATCTTCTTGATAATTCAATACAATTTCCTCGTCATTGTAGATTTGTTTCCATCTATCCCTTCAGCTATATTCAGTAATGCAATGACACTTTCTTACTTGCTGCCCACTATGTTTTATTTTCCATGATCAATGCATTGGATACATCTAATTAAAAATTCCACCACCAACCTTGATGGCTCAATCGTTTCATTCACCTCAAATGTGTATAATTTCCTTTCAACTTGAGGTAACATTTCTTGGTTTGTTCTCACTTATTGAGCTAAGGCATGAAATAGTGAACTTGGGTTCACTAGCCATTTATTTATTTTAAGAAGGTCAATCTGGCTTATTTCCTAAATGGCTTCCATATTTTCCTCTTTTCTCTTTCTGGAGTTTTGCTGGTTCATTTCAATATCAATTTTCCCCAGGGCCTCTGTGATACTGCTTCCCTCAAAGTCAATGAGTCTCTTGTCTAAAGATGATATCTCTTCTTGTAAAGCATCCTTTACCTCTCTGGCTAATTTATTTATCTTTTCCAAATTCATTTCCACCCCTTCAGAGCCATATCACCTCTTATTTGTTCAGAAGAGGAAATCTAAGGAACATTAGGGATATTATCTTTTTGTGCCAAGGTGATGGCATCTTGAAACTTATCTCGGGATAAGAGAGCTTCTATTTCCTTTTTATAGACATCCTTCAGAGAAAGGTATATTGCCTGATAGAACTTTTGGATGGCATCAACCTTCATAAAAAGATCCTATTGGGCCATTTCCAGTTTTTCATTAATTTCCAATGCTTGAATTTGGAAGGTCAGAATATCTATCAAGGTACCTTCAGTCTGGTCTAATCTGGCTTTCAATTGCCTTAGTAATTCATCACATTGAGTGACCAACCCTTTTTTGGCCTGTGAATTTGGATGGAGCTTCTCAAGGTTATCCCGCATCTATTGGATTTGATGCCATTCATAAGCTATGATTTGTTCAAAGTATCGTCTCATATTATTCTTTATAGTCTGCTCCATGCTCAGTATTTGATCTTGAAACTATCTCACCAATAATATTTTATGTCTTAGTTTCTCTACCAATTTCTCCAATGACCATTGATTTGTTGTGGAAAAGGCACCCAATGAACCTGCAACTTCCTTCGTGAATTCTGAATCGTCGCAATTATTTCCGTCATATAACATGTTCTATCTTTTGATTATTACCCCTTTATTTCTACTTTGATTCTCATTTGACGATGGTCCTCTATTTCTTGCTAAATAATAATTCCAAAGGAGGCATCTCTTTGGGAAATATTGAGGTAATATCACCCACAAAAATGACTTCAAAACTAGGATTTCTGAAACTAGATTATAGAGGGGTCAATGAAGTAATATGAGTATCAATCTTCGTAGACGGTTGTTTCTCTACTATGTTGGCAGTGGGTGTAGCTAGTGTTGAAAGAGATTCATCTTGTCCTTGATTTAGGAAGGCTTTGAGCTTAGTTGTTTCCTAAGGGCCTCGTGGAATTGATAATGAAGCTTCTAATTTCTGAATCAAAAACTCAGATCCCTTTCGAGTTTCCTTGATATATTTCTTACCTGATTTCCCTATTTCAAAACATGTAGGTATAGATTCCTATGCAGGAGGAGAGGCTATTGATTCTCCTTATAGTATTTTTGACAAACATTTTTGCCTGTGTCTCTCGAAACTGAGGAAACTAGCTTATTGAGTTGGGGACAAGGTTTGGAATATGTTCAGTACTTCCTTGTAAGACCTCACTCCCTTGAATATTTCATCAAATGGGGAGTTTTCATGCAGATATATTTTCATGTTGTATTGGGTGAGGTGGTTCTCCATAATTGTTTCTAGGTCATTCCTTTTAAATCCGATGTCAACCAACTTGACATCCTCCAAATTTGTAGCCTCCACTTTAGAATGACTGATGTCTAATAGTGAAAAAACACCAACCTGGATAGGGAAGGTAGGCCATACCTTTTTCTATGTTTCCTTAAGTTCCTTGTTGATTCCCCTTGTTACTGTTTGGTAAGCTACTTCTTGGCATACCATCCGGTCTGGTAAAAAACTCTAGAGAGCATGGAGAGGGATTGAGCATCTAATCACCCTGATATAAGAGAAGTTTATTTCAATGAATGAGTTTTTTATTTTAGGCCGAGATTCCCCATAATTTTGTCTGAAATGTGAAAGGGTGGGTGAAAATATAAGGCTATATGCACAACGACCACTGCATTGTGACCAATTTCATAAAATAAATCTTTTACTTTTTCCTCCCACGACTTGGAATGATAAAAGTGAATAGGCTCTGCAATGGTCGGGGTCCAGCTCCAATTCATCAATGGGAAAGGAGTCATGAATCAAATGGAAACCATGACATATGCAGACATATATAAAGGGGCGGGTTGCCCCTTTGATTTTCCCATTTTGTATTCAGTAATTTTGTTGGACAAGTTGTCTTGTAAAATTTTGGCCCAATTAAAATGGTATCCCTCATCCACCTCATGCATAAGCGATACCCACTCCACCGGGAAATGAGTAGGACTATTATTCTTGAGCAGTATATAGAAAATCATAGCCACATAAATCATGTGAGTGTCCAATGACGTTGTGGCATACATTCCATGAGCGTCGGCCTTGAACTTCTCTAGAAGCCCCCACAAGGACTTGATTATATCAGGGTAACTCTTGTCATATTGTATGCGTTCATGTTACTCAAAGTTTAACATAAATGCAACATTGTAATTATATGTAGGCTCAATAGATATCTTATACATTACTTTGAGGTGTTTCGGAAGGAATGACCCAACGACAACTTTCTAGTGGTTGGTGATGCTCCTGGTTTGGATGTCGATGTTCCCCAATGCCCAGCCTATCATGTCGTTATATGAAATGAGTCTCAGTCACGCAGTTACCTTGTGTAGCTATGAATGAGATATATATATGAGCTTATCTTCATGAGTATCGTATACTTCCTTGGAAAAATCTTCTGGGCAGCTTATAATCTCATGTTCCAGGACCTCGAACACCTGTGTCCAAGATTTAATAGAGTCTATAGCTCATGGCGTAGTGTGTAATGATCCCAAGACATTATGCAAAGATTATCACTATTTTGGTGTCTTTTTAAAACTTTTTCTGAGTGAGGTATTTCGTCAAACACTTTGTTGATCTACCTTTTTGATGTGTTTATATGTGTGTATGCA